>JAIGNY010004162.1:1387500-1460000 GCA_020152595.1 Chiridota heheva
TAAAATTATGTACATTCTTACGCCTAAAGAAAACAGCCAATTAGCGACCCGATTTTGATGTAAGAAATGGAACTGATTGTTACGACATAAGAATGGATTTTTCTTCAGCGCAATATTAGAAGACGTTATGACTCGCATGGCCAACTATAGACGTTATGACCCGCATGGCCAACCATAGACGTTATGACCCGCATGGCCAACCATAGACGTTATGACCTGCATGGCTAACCATAGACATTATGACCCGCATGGCCAACCATATATATTGTGACCCGCATGGCCAAGCATAGACGTTATGACCCGCATGGCCAACCATAGATGTTATGACTCGCATGGCCAACCATAGACGTTATGACCCGCATGGCCAACCATAGACGTTATGACCTGCATGGCTAACCATAGACGTTATGACTCGCATGGCCAACTATAGACGTTATGACCCGCATGGCCAACCATAGACGTTATGACCCGCATGGCCAACCATAGACGTTATGACCTGCATGGCTAACCATAGACGTTATGACCCGCATGGCCAACCATAGACGTTATGACCTGCATGGCTAACCATAGACGTTATGACACGCATGTCCAACCATAGACATTATGACCCGCATGGCCAACCATATATATTGTGACCGCATGGCCAAGCATAGACGTTATGACCCGCATGGCCAACCATAGATGTTATGACTCGCATGGCCAACCATAGACGTTATGACCCGCATGGCCAACCATAGATGTTATGACCCCATGACCAACCATACACGCTCCTAATTGTCTCACAAAATGGGTTCAATCTTCCAAGAAGATATATTTGTATGTCAGTAAAAAGTATGTATGTAAGTACAGGCCTATAACATGTAAGCAGAACAAATATTAGTGGAAGAATAAATTTCAAAATAAACTTTTGCAGCAAAATCAATTACAGGAGCAAATCTGGTTATTTTTGAAGTAATGAAAAATGTTGGAACTTTTTTGAGGGGGAAGGGGGGTACAATTCCCAGAACCAGAAGTGAAGCCAGGTTAAAATATCAGGGGGACCAAGCCAAAAAAGTGTCTTCTGAGTAGTTTTGTTTTGTCAGGTTAAAATATGGGACAATGGTGGAGTCTAAGCGGGCCAAAAAAGTGTCTTCTAGGATTTCACCTTCCCTATTGCATATTTTCTTTCCATCGGTAATTTCATGATATTTGCTTAAAATTTGCTGAAAATCGATTAAAATTGCCCAGAAAATGAAGAAAATCGAGGAAACTGCACGAGATTTAAAGAAATTTTCTAAACATTAAAAGAGATATCCCAAACATAAAGGAAATTTTCCAAAAATTTAAGAAAATTTGCCGAAAATCAAAGAAAAACTGCCCCAGAATGAAGGACATCAAGTTTCCGAAAACTACACGAGAATGAAAGAAATATCTTTAATATTGAAAGTGATTTCCCAAACATTGAATGAAATTTCCCAAAAATATAAAAAATTTGCTCCAAATTGAATTTTTTTCGAAAATTGCACGAGAATTAAGGAAATTTCCCAAACATTACCGATATCACAAAAATTGAAGGAAAGTCCTCAAAAATCTACCGAAGATCAAAAAAGTTCCCCAAAATGTAGAAAATTTTCCAAAAATTACACAAGAATAAAATTAATTTCTTGAATATTGAAAGTGATTTTCCAAACATTAAATGAAGTTTCCCTAAAATTTAATAACCCGAAAATCGAATGAAAATTGCCCCCTAATGAAAGAAATTTTCTGAAAATTGCACGAGAATTAAGGAAATTGTCAAAAATTGAAAGAATTTTCCCAAACATTGAAGGAAATTCCCTAAAAATTTAAGAAAGTTGGTCGAAAATCGAAGAAACATTTCCCAAACATCAAAGGAAATTTCCAGTAAATTTAATCCTCTCAGGCTATTGCCAATTCCTGCAAGCTATTGCCAATTCCCACAAGCTATTGCAAATTCCTGCAACCTTGGACCAGGGGTGTAGGAAGCTTTCCCTTATATACATTATACATACATATTTTACCCCATGAATAATGTTGTAGAAATTAAAACTAATAAATTGGATTCATTGTATCAAGATGTATTTATCAAAACATTACAATCACATGACACCAACTGTAAGTTTCTAATGATACATCACAACAACTTATAACTGTATCAAACTTTTCTCAAAAATAAATACATTTGTCAAATATAGCGTATTATTCATATCCTGCTGACATCGTGATAGAAAAGGAATAATTAAGAACAATTTAATTTGTAGATAACGGGCATTGAAGGGAGAAATATCACAATCATTACAGACATGGTAACCACAGTATCCAAAGATACCAAACTTGACCAGTTGCTCACCTTAAAGCAGGTACATTTTTGTCAGATTTAAAGGGGCATTATACTAGTCTAGATTGTACCCCGATCAGGAGAACAGTTTTGTTCTCCTGATCGAAGATCCTTTACAGAAGTATCCCACAATGCATCTATCCAAATTCAAAGTTTGTATAGGAATAACATCATAAGAATCAGACACATTTCGAGCGCGGGGAACTCAACCACTGTGAAGGGTTCACATTTTTCTTCACTATGTGAAATAATGGCATATGAATTATCTTTTCACCGTGCGCTTTTAAAAATTACTGCGGTTTTCGAGAAATTTGAAGAAATGTAATGAATTCTTATTGTGTGTTACCGTTAAGCAGTCGCGCTTTAACAAGGTTTACTGAAATTATGAGAAATAACTTGGGGATTTGTGAAAAATATTTAGCCATAACTGCGTGATAGTAACGAAGTTGCTTTATTTTCACGAAATTGAACATGAACAAAGCAAACTTTGTTACAAACCTTCAATGAAACGACTGATAAGCGTCTATGACTGAAACTTCACAATATGACGGCTTCCATATATCACTGTAAGCTCAGTGCGCATGCTTGAGTCTCCCGATCGGGGGACTTATTGAGTCTCCCGATTGGCAATACAAATCGAACTGCATACCGAAAAGTTAGGATAAATGTTTAGAGACTCTAAATATTTAGCAATGCTTTTTATACCAATCGGGGCGCTACCAAACTTCATGAATATCAATATTTATGAACTGAAATTATTAAAAGATTCATGAAAATAAGATTTGATCACCTTAGCAGGCGAAACAGGTCAATAAATATTTGAAAATTTTGCCAAGAAGATGCCTTCTTTAACCAGCAAGTCTGGTCACAGGTCGCAGTTCTTTGACCAGCAAGTCTGGTCACAGGGCCTTCATACCTAAATGGGGCAGATCCTAAACGTGATATACCATATATAATGCCCTTCAATTGATCCTATAAAACTTATAACAGGAACACCTTCCATATTTTTATTGTCCTTCATTGATGCTGTAAGTTTTTAAAAACCCTCTGTAAGTATAATATAACATCATATCTTTACTGATCCAGTCTTTATGTACATGATGAAAAAATCTGCTTTAAATTAAATAAACAACTAAATATATATCTTTAAATTGAAAACAGCACCAAGTATAAGAATTATGACAATCTTTTTGGCCTTAATTTTTATAGAGATTTTCCAAATATACATGATTTTAATATAACTCGTGAAGATTTTAATACAATGAATTAAAATATTACAAATTGATCAATTTCATATGATAAAAACATTGTACAAAATTGATTGGCATAATATATTTACGGCACACCTTAACAGTGATACATGCTTAAAAAGTACACACAGCTGCATTGATAACAAATGAAGTCCATATGAAACTTAGAAAAACATTAACTACAGTAAATTGTTGGCAAATCCTATTAAGAATCATGAAAAAACATCCCATTATGATTTTCCCCAAGAGCACAGCTGTTATATCTACTACAATTAAACCTGTCTACAGACCACGAGGGGTTCAATCCTGGGGTATTCAGTTATGATAGTAAACAATGTTATCAAAGGCCGTGGACATTGACTTGGTTACATGTTATGTCTGTCCGACACGAGAACACTGTGTTCTCGTCCGGTCGACAGCTTTCTAATAGCATTTGAACTATCATAACGAAACCAAGTCAATGTCCAAGGCCTTTGATAAAGTTGTGTGTTCAACTGGCGCTCTACCCAACCCAGGCTTAAACCTAGGGCCTCGTGAGTCAATTTATAGACAGATATGATAAATGAAGAACAAACACAGTAGGTAGATGAAAATGATTTTTTCAAAAAGCATCCAGCTGTTAAGGCTTGTGCTAAGGCATCCACGCTAAGGCATCCATTTGCTAAGGCATCCATTTTAAGGTGAATGAAGAAGAACATACATGGTGGCTATACTTAAAGCACATACATGTGCCCTAAGGCATCCATGTGCGCTAAGGCATCCATGTGCGCTAAGGCATCCATGTGCGCTAAGGCATCCATTCAGCGTGGCACCAGGAAGACTTCTTACTAGCTCTGTACTTAAGTGACAAAGCAATAAATATTCATATTAACTGGACGTAACTAGCGGTGTGTCCAGGTTAAATTGATTCGGAGGGGAAGAGGAACAAACGAAGGCAATAAGTTTTACAGAAGGGTTTGCATTTAATACCATTTAAACTGTTTCAAGGCAATGGCATTGCAAACTTAAAGCTATAATGCAGACTAAAAAAAAAAAAGAAGGGGAGGGGGAAGGGGGATTCCGGCACCACTAAATGGACTTGATTCAGAGGACTAGGCATTTGTTTAAATGACCTCCATGTAAATCAATCACACAGTTCCTCTTTTGTGAGAGAATCAGAAGGACCAAAACATGTTTCCTTCAAAAATATTCCTGGAGAAAATGTTTGTCATATTTCTAGTTTACGTAAAGTTTGAACAAGTCCAACACACTTAGTTGTTGAAATCTGGACTTACAATGGACTGTCTGCCAAGGGCAGCAGAGTTTTCAAAATATTAGGGGGGAATAATGAGGTCAGGTGACATGTGATAGCAATATTTGGGGTGGAGGGGGAAGGGGGACTATGTAGGTCACCAGTCGGGTGACGTGATAACACATGTTCATCTAAAAACATTGAGGGGCTGAAGCCCCTCCCAAACCCCTTGGCTCTGCCTCCTCTGCTGATAAATCTGTGATAATATAAAGGGAGGGGGGGGGGGGTGGCTAATTAGGTCTCCAGTCAATACGTGATAACACATGTTCATCTAAAATTAGAAGCCCCCCCACCCAGTCCCCTTGCTATCCCTCCCCTGCTGTCTGCTAATAAATCTGTCTACTTTTCCACATAGTAGGTCAATTTCAAACTTAACTTCTAAATTAGGAGATACTCAAAAGTTATCCTTAAATGTTATCCCTATGGATATCTAAGCTATTAATTATTGTCGGGCACATCTTGCCAAGTCCCATCACTGTATGGTTATTTAGCCCAACACGGGTGTGGTACAATAATAACACATAATATTCTGACAACAATTCAACTCAAAATTGAGCTGGAATTTTGAGTCAAAACCTTAAAATACTGTATAATAATATCTTTAAAACTAATTTTTAAGACTAATTGTAGCATAGAACTAATTAGTCTTATGCTACAATTAGTCTTATGCTACAAATAGTCTTCTGCTACAATAAGTCTTATGCTACAATTAGTCTTATGCTACAATTAATCTTATGCTACAATTAGTCTTATGCTACAATTAGTCTTATGCTACAATTAGTCTTATGCTACAATTAGTCTTATGCTACAATTAGTCTTATGCTACATTTAGTCTTATGCTACAATTAGTCTTATGCTGTTATTAGTCTTATGCTACAATTAGTCTTATGCTACAAATAGTCTTATGCTACAATTAGTCTTATGCTACAATTAGCCTTATGCTACAATTAGTTCTATGCTACAATTAGTCTTATGCTACAATTAGTCTTATGCTACAATTAGTCTTATGCTACAATTAGTCTTATGCTACAATTAGTCTTATGCTACAATTAGTCTTATACTACAATTAGTCTTATGCTACATCATCAAGATCATCGACTAAGAGAATGAAGATTGCACTCAAATTGCACAGATTATAAGGATCACGTTTGTATGTGATAGATATGACCACCTTCTAATAAATTAAAATAATTTTAAAGGAAAATGAGATATGATGTTTTGTACAATTAAGACAGACGGACAGAGTTTGGGATTAAACAATCTGCTGAGAATTATGATGTAGAAGATAATGACACATAAGTGTGATAAATGCACCTGTGATTGTGAATACACAGAAAATGTTAATTTCTCACAATTTCACTAGTGTTTTACATGTGAAGATTAAGAATTTTTGGCTCTCACAACCCTCCAACCCGACACCCCCAATTTTATCAGAATCAGGGGTAATCCACACCATTCAACCCAGAGACTCTTCACAATTCAATGAATAGCATCCAGCTATTGTTACACTATACACAACACAAGGGTAATGTATACCTTCTTAATTGACAACATCTTCATAGTCTATTCACAGTTCACTTGTTAGCAACCAGCTACTCTTACACTGTACACAATAGGTCATTCATCTTGGGCTCAAGACATATAACTGCTGTTCAGTGATGCAAATCAGATTAGTCCTTGGTGGAGCCTAAATAAAAATATACATTATATGCTTGGGAGGACTGTGCAAAACACATGAATGATTGATGGACCATTCCTCGTAAGGATGATTATTTCATCATGAAAAGAGGAATTAAACAAAAGCCACACGTTTTCTTGACAATGATTTAAAACATATTAATAGCAAGTTTAAAGTATAGAGTACAGATTAATTCTAAAGCTCACATTGGAAGTGGCTACTCACTTCTAAAGTCAATTGTAAAATTTATCTGAAATCTGTATTACTTGAAAGTGAGTAGCCACTTCTGGGGTTAGAGCTTATTTTCCTATCCCTTGCAAGGCTCAGACACTAACAGGGTACTTCCATGGATGAATTGGTACCAGTCATAAAACCTCTGTGAAGTTGAAGCCGCTACCAAAGTTAAGCTACGGATTGTTATTAAATATAAAACTGCCCTATCTTGCACATGACCTATCGTTCTAGAATAATCTCATTAAAGATTTCAGATAAATTTCATATTTGACCCTAGAATTGAACATGCATCAATTTCTAGGGTGATCTTTGAAGTGAATTCTTTAATTTTCAAGTCCTTCATAAACTTCTAACATTACGTGTACCTACACTTTCCGTTTAGTATGCACTGCAACCGCCAAATTTGGCCAAAATCAACGGTTGCACATCACACGCCTCCCCAGAGCAAGGGCAACCTAATATGATATCATTATTTGCTTAGCCTGGCACAGCTATGATCTAATTACATTGCCAACACGCGCGAGTGTAATATGATGCTTCTATCTGATGCACGTTGGGAATATTATTAATGCCCCTATTACAGCATACTAAAGGGAAAGGGCTTGCACACTTAATAAAAAACTCCTTAAGGAAATTTTAAATCTGATGTAGAATGCAACTGAAATTGTTCTCCACTTTTAAATTCTCTTTCTGGAAGCTAGTGTCAGTCACACAACCCCTAGCACCAGTAACACATCAGTAGTTAATTAGATAATAATGAAGCTAAACCTCCAGTCACACAAATCCAGGCACCACACCAATAATGCAGCTACCAATGGTCCAGGCAAAGATGTCCTCTGAAGTCAATGAGATGATAAAGCTATACCCCAGACACATGTCCTCAGCAGTCAATGAGATGATTAGTCATCACATATGACACCACTACAGCAGTCAATGAGATGATAATGCAGAAGTCACACAAATCCAGGCACCACTACTGTATGTCCTCAGCAGTCAATGAGATGATAATGCAGCACCCAAAGTCACACAAATCCAGACACCACTACTGTATGTCCTCAGCAGTCAATGAGATGATAATGCAGCTATACCCGAAGTCACACAAATCCAGGCACCACTACTGTATGTCCTCAGCAGTCAATGAGATGATAATGCAGCTATACCCGAAGTCACACAAATCCAGGCACCACTACTGTATGTCCTCAGAAGTCAATGAGATGATAATGCAGCTATACCCAAAGTCACACCAATCCAGACACCACTACTGTATGTCCTCAGAAGTCAATGAGATGATAATGCAGCTATACCTGAAGTCACACAATCCAGACACCACTACTGCATGTCCTCAGAAGTCAATGAGATAAAAATGGTTTTATGAAGCAACGGAAAAAAAGAATTCTTGTACGAGTAATGGCACATACTTGGATGTATGTGAGTTGTAGATGTGTACCTCTTGGAATGACAGCTGACCAATGAATGGAGAGAATAATGTCGATCATGTGTTGTACGATGATAACAATGGAGTCTGAAATGAAAACAAGAAAATATTACAAATTTATAAGGTCGTTAATTGTGAGTACTTAATCTTCACTTAATTAAGGTCACACGGATTTAAGTCAAACAAGTTATCTCAACAATAGTACATTGTGATTTCTGAAGTTGAAGATTAGAAGAAAGTTAATCAACTACAAATTCTCATGTGAATATAAAAGAAGTACATTGTGATAGGAAGGTATAAATGTTGATAACTTGGCATGGATTGAACAAATGTTTAGATGCCATTTAAAGTATAGTTTCTTTATCAAACATCAAATTCAGGAATCAATGTTCTGCCCAAGGTTTAGTCTGCTGTTAAAAGATCAGAAGAAAGAGCAAATTGGATGGGAATTACAGCGGGTTAAAGCACAATGTGAATGGTTGAGATTTAGAGGTTTATCAGCACAAGCAATCTAAATAACCACCATAAGTCGTCATGTGTCGTGAGCTGGCGATACCCGCCAGGCATCATGTGTCGTGAGCTGGCGATACCCACCAGGCGTCATGTGTCGTGAGCTGGCGATACCCGCCAGGTGTCATGAGTCGTGAGCTGGCGATACCCACCAGGCATCATGAGCTGGCGATAGCTGGCAATGAGCTGGCCGCCAGGCATCATGTGTCGTGAGCTGGCAATACCTGCCAGGCGTCATGTGTCGCGAGCTGGCGATACCCACCAGGCATCATGTGTCGTGAGCTGGCGATACCCACCATGCATCATGTGTCGTGAGCTGGCGATACCCGCCAGGCGTCATGTGTCGTGAGCTGGCGATACCTGCCAGGCGTCATATGTCGTGAGCTGGCGATACCCACCAAGGACTCGACCAGGTGCCTCATGTTGGTAAATATGAGGACCGGATGACAACATGATACCAAAGGAGGTTGGCTGGATTAATGCATGAGCATTGGAGTAAGCAAGATGACAAAGATGTAGAATAAGGGAGCATCCATTAACTATATAGTGTATGCATTAAAACATTATGTGTTCGACCCCTCCCCCTTCTCCCCCTCTCCTATCTAGCTTTGCATTATCTCCTTTCCACCCACACACATATACAGTTAAGAGACAATTCAACCATAATACTAATACTGTAAAATATGTGTGTGGTTCTTCATGCATTTATAGAGAAAATTTTACGACCAAAATAAGAATAACCAAAATAATTTTTTATAATGAAAACCATCAGCCATGAACATTAAACACTGTCCCATGTAAAACTTAAAAATATCGGTATCAAAATCATTTCTTTGTAGGTTTTAATTGGCACTCTTGATTGAGTATGTATGCACAGTAACTGCACTCCCAATGCTTCCTGTACATACCCTGTACACTTTGACACAAGGTTGGAAAATCTTGCTATTAACGGAGAGCTGGTGGCCAAAAAGTGAGGGCGTTAGTTTTTGGCAATTTATGAAGATTTTAACCAAAAGAAGTCTACCACATGGTCTGTTTTTACATAATTTTTACCCATCGCGCACAGGCAAACAAATTCCAAAATTAATGGAAAATCATGTACAAATTTAGAGTACTTGAGTCGGGATTTTGTAATGTTTATGATATTCCATACCACTGGGTGCAAGAAAGGGATTCGATTTAGTGTAAGACTCATAATAATCAAACCCTCACTTTTCAGCCGCCAGTTACTTTATTCCTTCCACCACATGAGGTATTGGGTATCTGTCTTCCCTGGGTGTTTAGGAAGCCAGTATGTCTTATACCTTTGCAAGAGCACTACCAGCAGGAAGAAGACAAGGCAGTTTGTGAAATTACGAACCTCTAAATAGTTGTAATTTTTTGGATAGGCGCATTTTCCACTTATTTATAATGAACTCTGTTAATCATGATGATCTTATTTCCCCTCGTAATTGTAAATTTCCCACGAACCAGTTTGCATAGTTTTCAACCTTGCTTTGATATAATAGACCCATCCTTCAGCGATTTGCACATACTTTGCTCACAGCCCTTAACAAATTGACTGAAGTGACTTTTCTGCTAAGCATTAAGAATTTTTGGCCCTTAGACCCCTCCAACCCGACTTTCTCAAAATCAGGGGTAATTCATACCATTCAACCCAAGAGACACTTCACAATTCATTGACTAGCATCCAGCTATTGTTACACCATACACAACACAGGGGTAATCTATACCTTCTTAACTGGCAACATCTTCATAGTCTATTCACAGTTCACTTGTTAGCAACCAGCTACTGTTACACTGTACACAATAGGTCATTCATCTTGGGCTCAAGACAAATAACTGCTGTTCAGTGATGCGAATCAGATTAGTCCTTGGTGGAGCCTAAATAAAAATATACATTATATGCTTGGGAGGACTTTGTGCAAAACCCATGAATGATTGATAAACCATTCTACTTAAGGATGGTTATTTCATCAACAAATTGTGCATCCAAAGAGAAGATAAATCAGGAGGCTCAAAAGCAAGGGTAAACAATTACATGGGCAAAAGGAGTAAAACAATTACAGTACATGGACGGCGGAGCTAGCCCTGGGGGTTTCAGCCCCCAATAATCTTAGGTAAAGATGTGTTATAACGTTACCCAACCTCATTAGCATCTCCAATATTGTTGTCACATATGCCACCTGACCTCAATAGCCCCCCCACCCCCATATTTTAAAAGCACTGCCACCCCTGCAATATACCTGAGAGACTACAGGAACAAAGAGGGAATATGGCAAATATCAAGGCAATGCAGCAAGATTTACATTTCAGTCAAAATATTGGAACAAATTGCTAATCATTTCAATGTACCCAAAACCAAATAAACTTAATGAAACCAAATTGATACACAACATACTAGAATATAATTACTATCAATGAAACCAAATTGATACACAACATACTAGAATATAATTACTATCAATGAAACCAAATTGATACACAACATACTAGAATATAATTACTATCAATGAAACCAAATTGATACACAACATACAAGAATATAATTAGTCACTGAAACCAAAGTACAAAATACTAGAATATAATTACTATCAATGAAACAGAATAACTCACTGCTGAAAACAATCCTCCTTCTTTGAACTTTTTAAATTATTCTTAGCTTTGGCAAATTTATTGAATGCTACCCTCTATTTAGATACATCTACTCAAACTGTGTATGTATACAAGATACCCCAAGATGCCATGCAAAGTGGATATTTTACTTTCTCCAACATTTAAAAAAGTCTTCTTTTTTTTAAACAAGTTCTATTTTTAAAATAGATTTTTATTGTCAAAATGGACTGGAATAAAGCCTTCACATAACCATTATATTCCTTTTTATCTACTTAATAAACTCCAGAATAGCTAATACAATTTTTGTTTGCTGTTGTGGCACAGAGTGTATCAAGTACCAAAAAAAGGAGTATAATGGTATGTGAAGGCTTTATTCCAGTCCATTTCGACAATAGCTATCCATTTTAAAAATAGAAGCTGTTTTAACAAAACATAGCAAACCAAATAAATAATAAATGAGTAATTCTCTCTATCCCTGTAAAATATCCACATGTTGTGTAATAAACCTAATTAACATTCCAGCAAAACCTTGCTTCAAACAATACTCGTCTTCCTGTTCGTTATCTCCAATTAATTATTGTTGCTAGTGGTCAACTATAAACACTATATTACATGTAGCTACATTGTTTTCAAATCTACTGAAAATCATGTAAAAAACAAGGTCGCTTTCAAATCATTTCTATTATACAGTTTGGAATTTTTATGTTCAATGATTCAAAATGTATGCAAAGATATGATGTCATAAATTCATAAGCTCTACAATTTCTCATGTAAATCTTTTATTTTTAATTAGGTGTCCAGGCTGAAGAACTTTACTTAATGCAAAAAGAGTAGCATATATTTGACTATCTTCAGGGAACAATGTGGCAAACTCAAAAATTGTTTTGCCTGATCCATGAAGGCCTAAATAAGGCTGGTGCTTATCCCTGTTTCCATGGTATAACCAGATACAGTGACAGTTGGTGACTGTCCCAGGAAGGGACACTAGTCCATCACCAGGATGGGACACCAGTCCACCACCAGGATGGGACACTAGTCCATCACCAGGGTGGGACACCAGTCCATCACCAGGATGGGACACCAGTCCATCACCAGGATGGGACACTAGTACACCACCAGGATGGGACACCAGTCCATCACCTAAATGGGACACCAGGACATCACCTAAATGGGACACCAGTCCATCACCAGAATGGGACACCAGTCCATCACCAGGATGGGACACCAGTTCATCACCAGGATGGGACACCAGTCCATCACCAGGATGGGACACCAGTTTATCACCAGGATGGGACACCAGTCCATCACCAGGGTGGGACACCAGTCCATCACCAGGGTGGGACACCAGTCCATCACCAGGATGGGACACCAGTCCATCACCAGGATGGGACACCAGTCCATCACCAGGATGGGACACCAGTTTATCACCAGGATGGGACACCAGTCCATCACCAGGGTGGGACACCAGTCCATCACCAGGGTGGGACACCAGTCCATCACCAGGATGGGACACCAGTCCATCACCTGGATGGGACACCAGTCCATCACCAGGATGGGACACCAGTCCATCACCAGGATGGGACACCAGTCCATCACCAGGATGGGACACCAGTCCATCACCAGGATGGGACACCAGTCCATTACCAGGATGGGACACCAGTCCACCACCAGGATGGGACACCAGTACATCACCAGGATGGGACACCAGTACATCACCAGGATGGGACACCAGTCCATCACCAGGATGAGACACCAGTCCATCACCAGGATGGGACACCAGTCCATCACCAGGGTGGAACACCAGTCCATCACCACGATGGGACACCAGTCCATCACCAGGGTGTGACACCAGTCCATTACCAGGATGGGACACCAGTACACCACCAGGATGGGACACTAGTCCATCACCAGGATGGGACACCAGTCCACCACCAGGATGGGACACCAGTCCATTCACCAGGATGGGACACCAGTCCATCACCAGGATGGGACACCAGTCCATCACCAGGGTGGGACACCAGTCCATCACCAGGATGGGACACCAGTCCATCACCAGGATGGGACACCAGTCCATCACCAGAATGGGACACCAGTCCATTACCAGGATGGGACACCAGTCCATCACCATGATGGGACACCAGGACATCACCAGGATGGGACACCAGTCCATCACCAGGATGGGACACCAGTCCATCACCAGGATGGGACACCAGGACATCACCAGGATGGGACACCAGGACATCACCAGGATGGGACACCAGTCCATCACCAGGATGGGACACCAGTCCATCACCAGGATAGGACACCAGCCAATCACAAGTTAACAACCCAGTAATGCTGGTACTCATTTAACAGCTGAGTAGACTAAAGTAAGTGGAATGAAGTTTTCTGCTCCAAACGCAACACAATACCCTTAATGGGAATCAAGCCCACACATATAAGAGTTTTGCTCTCCGTGCACCACCAAACTACTGTGCATCCTTTAGGGTGTAACACAAGTGTCATTTCCATACAATCACTTGAGTTTGAAGATTGTTTGAAAGGTAAAACTAGAGGGAATCACAAGGTTTGGGAAAACTTAACAACAGATATAAAATGTATGATAATATATGCTATTGAACAGTAAGGCCATTGTAACAATGGTGGGGATAACACTGCGACTAATAGTACTAGAGCAGGATTAGGGGTCTTTTAAAGGTCTCATGGTCAATAATACTTTGGAAAATGGCCAATTCTGTCTCCCTTTTTTGAAAAAGTCAAGTTCAGTCCTTTCACCAAAAAAATGATATTCATTTTATAAAAAAACTTACATGGAACAAATGTTAGACCCATACAATGATCTTAAAGACTAACACATACAAAAGTAATATTTCAAAGGTATATATCTGTGTTTAATTTAATTTGATTAAAGACGTAATCAATTATATGGAATAAATTTTAGACCCAAGCAATGATCTTAAAGACTGACACATTAAAAAGTAATATAAAAAGGGTAATTATTTGTACGAAAACTTAATATAAACAAAAAGACCTTTAAACAAGTCTGATATACAATTCCTATTAAATATAAAACCTGACTTGCAGAAGAATTATGACCTTGGAACAGCTTTACAAAATATTTGTATTTCTGTGGGGTCGATATTTAGACTGACACGACCAATTGAACGACTCCACTGTAACTTCTTAGTGATTTTAAGCAGTGCAATACAAGAATCCCTATATATGCATTCAACTGTGCTTATACTAGTGCACGTGATTGGTCATTCAAGCTAACAATAAAGCCTGGTTTACGAAAAACCAGACCATGTGATTTAAAGAAAGAAACTAGCTTGTGGAAGAAGCTGAAAATTTATACAATGATTTACTCCTCATGATCCCGATAGAATCCATGATCTAATCAGAATTCAAAAAAGTCAACTTCTAAGTTAATTTGTCCACAGGGCATTGAACTCTTGTACTAATTGTTGCCAGAAAGAAAATCAGGTTGCCCTGAGGAATGTACGTGCATACAGTAGATCTAATGGAAACTGTGCTAAAATCTGCTTGTCCAACTCAGCAAAAAATTATGGTTGACCTGATATGATTTTTGGTTATCCCTGGGGGTGGCACACATGATTGGTCAATCCCTGGATCTAACAAACTACATACCTAACATTTAAGATACTATGAAAACCTAGAAGCCAGTAACAATTTCCTAGTAACAATTTTCTTGGCATTATTTCCTAAGAACCATTCCCAATGGAATTCATACTCACTGAAATATCTCTTTCTTCCTTTACAATAATTTCTTCTTCTTCCGAGCGCTTGAAGATGGCGCTGATTTCTTCAAAGCTCTTGTTCTTTGTTTCAGGGAGAAACTTCCACGTGAAGAGGAAGAATGCCGCCAGGAGAACGATGAAGACAAGAAACACGTAATCCTCCAGACCTTTCTATAATTCATAGTAAAAAAGGACAGAATATTCTTATCAAAACATTAAAAGGATTAGGTCGGTGGTCCATCTTATGTGAAAGTGGCACTCAATAGTCTACAAGGAGTGGCACTCAATAGTCTACAAGTAGTGGCACTCAATAGTCTACAAGGAGTGGCACTCAATAATCTACAAGGAGTGGCACTCAACAGTCTACAAGGAGTGGCACTCAACTGTCTACAAGGAGTGGCACTCAACAGTCTACAAGGAGTGGCACTCAATAGTCTACAAGGAGTGGCACTCAATAGTCTACAAGGAGTGGCACTCAATAGTCTACAAGGAGTGGCACTCAATAGTCTACAAGGAGTGGCACTCAACAGTCTACAAGGAGTGGCACTCAATAGTCTACAAGGAGTGGCACTCAATAGTCTACAAGGAGTGGCACTCAATAGTCTACAAGGAGTGGCACTCAATAGTCTACAAGGAGTGGCACTCAACAGTCTACAAGGAGTGGCACTCAATAGTCTACAAGGAGTGGCACTCAACAGTCTACAAGGAGCGGCACTCAATAGTCTACAAGGAGTGGCACTCCGTAGTCTACAAGGAGTGGCACTCAATAGTCTACAAGGAGTGGTACTCAATAGTTTACAAGGAGTGGCATTCAATAGTCTACAAGGAGTGGCACTCAATAGTCTACAAGGAGTGGCACTCAATAGTCTACAAGGAATGGCACTCAATAGTCTACAAGGAGTGGCACTCAATAGTCTACAAGGAGTGGCACTCAATAGTCTACAAGGAGTGGCACTCAATAGTCTACAAGGAGTGGCACTCAATAGTCTACAAGGAGTGGTACTCAATAGTTTACAAGGAGTGGCATTCAATAGTCTACAAGGAGTGGCACTCAATAGTCTACAAGGAGTGGCACTCAATAGTCTACAAGGAGTGGTACTCAATAGTCTACAAGGAGTGGCACTCAATAGTCTACAAGGAGTGGCACTCAATAGTCTACAAGGAGTGGTACTTAATAGTTTACAAGCAGTGGCATTCAATAGTCTACAAGGAGTGACACTCAATAGTCTACAAGGAGTGGCACTCAATAGTCTACAAGGAATGGCACTCAATAGTCTACGAGTGGCACTCAATAGTCTACAAGGAGTGGCACTCAATAGTCTACAAGGAGTGGCACTCAATAGTCTACAAGGAGTGGTACTCAATAGTTTACAAGCAGTGGCATTCAATAGTCTACAAGGAGTGGCACTCAATAGTCTACAAGGAGTGGCACTCAATAGTCTACAAGGAATGGCACTCAATAGTCTACAAGGAGTGGCACTCAATAGTCTACAAGGAGTGGCACTCAATAGTCTACAAGGAATGGCACTCAATAGTCTACGAGTGGCACTCAATAGTCTACAAGTAGTGGCACTCAATAGTCTACAAGGAGTGGCACTCAATAGTCTAGAAGGAGTGGTACTCAATAGTCTACAAGGAGTGGCACTCAATAGTCTACAAGGAGTGGCACTCAATAGTCTACAAGGAGTGGCACTCAATAGTCTACAAGGAGTGGCACTCAATAGTCTACAAGGAGTGGTACTCAATAGTTTACAAGGAGTGGCATTCAATAGTCTACAAGGAGTGGCACTCAATAGTCTACAAGGAGTGGCACTCAATAGTCTACAAGGAGTGGTACTCAATAGTCTACAAGGAGTGGCACTCAATAGTCTACAAGGAGTGGCACTCAATAGTCTACAAGGAGTGGTACTCAATAGTTTACAAGCAGTGGCATTCAATAGTCTACAAGGAGTGACACTCAATAGTCTACAAGGAGTGGCACTCAATAGTCTACAAGGAATGGCACTCAATAGTCTACAAGGAGTGGCACTCAATAGTCTACAAGGAGTGGCACTCAATAGTCTACAAGGAGTGGCACTCAATAGTCTACAAGGAGTGGTACTCAATAGTTTACAAGCAGTGGCATTCAATAGTCTACAAGGAGTGGCACTCAATAGTCTACAAGGAGTGGCACTCAATAGTCTACAAGGAGTGGCACTCAATAGTCTACAAGGAGTGGCACTCAATAGTCTACAAGGAGTGGCACTCAATAGTCTACAAGGAATGGCACTCAATAGTCTACAAGGAGTGGCACTCAATAGTCTACAAGGAGTGGCACTCAATAGTCTACAAGGAGTGGCACTCAATAGTCTACAAGGAGTGGCACTCAATAGTTTACAAGGAGTGGCACTCAATAGTCTACAAGGAGTGGTACTCAATAGTTTACAAGGAGTGGCATTCAATAGTCTACAAGTAGTGGCACTCAATAGTCTACAAGGAGTGGCACTCAATAGTCTACAAGGAATGGCACTCAATAGTCTACAAAAGTGGCACTCAATAGTCTACAAGGAGTGGCACTCAATAGTCTACAAGGAGTGGCACTCAATAGTCTACAAGGAGTGGTACTCAATAGTTTACAAGCAGTGGCATTCAATAGTCTACAAGGAGTGGCACTCAATAGTCTACAAGGAGTGGCACTCAATAGTCTACAAGGAATGGCACTCAATAGTCTACAAGGAGTGGCACTCAATAGTCTACAAGGAGTGGCACTCAATAGTCTACAAGGAGTGGCACTCAATAGTCTACAAGGAGTGGCACTCAATAGTTTACAAGGAGTGGCACTCAATAGTTTACAAGGAGTGGCTCTCAATAGTCTACAAGGAGTGGCACTCAATAGTCTACAAGGAGTGGCACTTAGTAGTCTACATTACCAATAATCAACTTCCTGTCATTGATTTTAGTTGGAAGGGGCAAAAGATAATTGGGTGCAAACAATTAAGATCCTTTTAACGAATTAATTTAGCGGTCATGAAGAAGTTCCTCTTTATAGGAGAATTGGTCCAAATTGCCTGAATCTGCCAGATTGTCAATTTCACACTAACACTGCACAAGCCACCAGCTTGCAGACCAGTCTGCAACCCAATCCCCTGCTCCCATCCTCACTCATTTAACTTGTGTATGGGTGCACTTTCTGCATGCAATCCAATCCTCTGTTCATTGTCCTCACTTCTGCTTGGGTGCACTTTCAATTTGTGGCTACCCAACACTGTGACTGTGTATGTTCTTCATCACTGGAAGTTACATACAGGTCTTAATGATAACAGAGAGGTTCTTTTTTACGAGGTTAAACAAGCTGGTGATACTGTAAGTCGGGTTGGGGTATCATTATACCGGACTTTTTATATGAAAAGTCCGGTGTCGGGTAAGGAAAGCTGTATAGAAATACTTTTCAGCATGGTCAAACAATTTCATCTTATATGAAAGAGCGGTGACGAAAGAATTTAAAAGTTTATTTCATTAAGGAGATATTCAAGTTGATGGTGTTTGTAAGAACAAATGCCTACTAAAGGAGAACTAGGCTGAATAGTGAGGACGCTCAATTTTGACAAATTTCACAGAAATATTATCCACAACAGATCGGTAAACTTCATGACCCACAGACAACGTGAGGGCAAAGGTCACATGAATATTCATAGTAAGCAAAAATTACTACACCGTTACGTGCTAGACAATCATTTGATATTTGGGGGACCCACTAAAAAAGCCCTCACTTTTTGGTCTAGTGCTCCTTTAACTTTCTAATAGACCATTTCAAATCTGAATCGGCAATTTTCAGGAAACTAATCTAAACCAGACATCGCAAATGATACAAATCTCCTTGCCACTAATAACATGTTTTCTGGCCTGTCACAACTGCCATTCCACTCTCATGCCATACCATACTACTTCCCTCACTACAGAAAATCATACATGAAAATCCAGATGTCATTCCACAACATGACCTATATGTCATCACACCTGCAATCAAGATGACATCCTACCATATGACTTGCCACCCTGTCCCATATACCATGCCACCCTGTCCCACATGCCATCCCTCGCTGTACCACGGGCCATCCCTCGCTGTACCATGTGCCATCCCACCAAGTCCCACATGCCATCCTTCCTTGTACCAAGTGCCATCCCACCCCATCCCACAGGCCATTACAGACCATACTTTCCCACATGCCACGTCACTCTGTCCCCCACGTCATCCCAACCTACCCTTATGCCATGACATCCTGTCCCACATTACTTGGCACCTTGTTACACATGCCAAACTATCCCACATGCCACTCTGTCCCATATGCCATCTCACCCTGTCCCATATTTTATCCCATCCTGTCCCCCATGCCATCCCACCTTCATCCCAATTCCTATGTGTACATCTACCTACAGTGTATCATTCTACCATCTTCCACCCAACATTCTTTCCTCCAACTGCCATCCCCTCACTTCTATCAACTCAACATGCCTCATTCACCTACCATCCCCCTTCACCTACCATCCCCCTTCACCTACCATCCCCCTTCACCTACCATCCCCCTTCACCTACCCCCCTCACCTACCATCCCCCCACCTACCCCCTCACCTACCATCCCCCTTCACCTACCATCCCCCATACCATCCCCCTTCACCTACCATCCCCTTCACCTGCCATCTCCTGTTCATCTACCATCCTCCATTCACCTACCATCCTCTATTCCCCAACATGCCCCATTCACCTACCATCCCTAATTCACCTAACATCCCCAATTCACATACCATCATCCATTCACCTACTACCTTAACCCACTTTTTGCCATCCACTCATCAACCAAGTATACTCTAAACCAACTCATCATTCCAACCTGCACTATAACCTCCCTAATCTTTCTACCAAATCAAAATGAAAATTCAGTACAGATTAATTTGCAGATCATCATAAGTCTATTATGTGTCCGCTCTATTCAAGCGAAGACCTTTTGTTTTTTTGCTTTTCATTCGCAAGACACTTCATTATAAATTCCATTTAATTGTCACATCCATTATTCAACTTGTTTTCATCCCAAAACAAATCCTTTATTTGCTGCTATTGAAGTCCGGAATGCATTTGTTCTCCCTTTATATAAATTTCTTTTCATAAAAATACTTGGAATCCATTTCCTAAGGCAGCAATCTTTTGTTCCATAGTGGCTGAACAATGCAAGGCCGGATGGACAATAGATGTGGATGGACGGACAGACAGACGGTAGAACGAACAAAGGATGAACGGTAAATATGCTATATCCCCTCTTCCCCAACTTTGCTGGCGAGAGGATAATAATTTCACATAAGTCAAAATTCCTGTGTCCATAATGGACCAACCGTATTGTGGGGGAAATCTCATCAGCCAATCAAATACTGGGCAATTTTTCAAGTGATACCTGTGCATATTGTTATTTGTTTGTTTAATGAGGGCTTAACGGCACCACGACAACGAGGGTCAAATTGTGCCTGAGAGCTTAGATCATTCCAGAGGTAGGAAGGAAAGAAAACAGCATGAAGGAAGAAAATAATTTTATCCAAAGGTTTGTTTGGAAGAACTTGGCTATTGAGTTGTGGGGAGCGAGGGAAGCTCTGGGAAGGCTGTAAGGAGGGCAAGCAAGGAAAACATGATGGACTGTGAGGGTGCAATGGCAATTGTTTCAGAGGGGTTGGGGGAGCCAATTAGGTGGGAGTGAGTGAGGTGGAGGTGGGTGTAACCTATTCTAAGATGGGTAATGTGAACGTCGTCGACATGGGAGAAGTTGTGGATGGTGGTTTTGATCGGAATGGTGGGCTGGATGACATTGAGTTTGTTTTCAATCACAAACAAGGGAAGTGATAAGCAGTTTGATGTCAGAAAGGGTTTTGGGAAATAAGATAGGGGAGGTTGAAGGTTGAGCTTAGTGGATGCATCAGCCCTGTCATTGCCAAGATGGCTGGGTATCCAGAAAAAAGAATATTTTTCCTGCAGAAGGTGGGCAAAAGGAGTTTATGGAGGAGTTGATGGGATGTGGGGTCATCCCATTTAAGATTGAGTAAAGAAGTAAGAACAGCCCTGGAGTTGGAGAAGATGGCAAAGTGGCTGAGCGGAGAGTACTCAATAAAGTTGAGGATGAGGAGGATGGCCTTGGCCTCGGCCAAGAAAATGGATCGAGTAGTCGGGAAGCCTGCTACTGAGGGTGATGTCTTGGATGGCGGCAGCATCAGCTATCTTGTCGCCTTTCTTGGAGCCATCAGTATAGATGGAGGTGTAGTTTGAGAGTTAGTCTTTGATTTGGTTGTGGAGGTTGAAGAGGTTAGGGTGGGTTTGGTTTTGATGAGTGGAAAGGCCAGGTGGATAGAAGGGAGGGAGTGGCCCAGGGAGGAAAAGTGGGCCAGAAGAAGGTGCCAAGAGTGGCAGGGTTGATGCAGAGATGGAAGGTCTGATTTGATGCGTAAGCTGAAGGGAGGGGAAAGAGGGTGGAGAAATTGGGGTACCTAATAAGGTTGTAAACAGGCTTCTGGGTGTTAATGAGGACTCTAAAATCAGTGGTTGAATTTGAAGAACAAAATTCAATTTAATTAGATAATCAATTCATTTAATAATTCAATTCAATTTAAATTTGAGTTGAATTCAATATTAAATTCAAAATTTAATTCAAATCAAATTCAATTTAATTCAAAATCACCAAAGTTTTTATGATCACCTTGAAATGTATCTTCACAAAATGCAGCAGAAGAAAAGCTTTCCAGCAATTAAAAGATTTTCCACAATTTCTTTTCATATAAAACTATTACAATGTCCATTAAACTATATTAATTTTATGACAAAAATACTTACAAGCATTGATGGAAAAAGAAGTCCAACAGCAAAGTTGGCACCCCAGTTGACAACAAAAGCTACACTTATGGCTGCGGGTCGTGGTCCCTGGGAGAACAGTTCAGCAACTATCAACCATGGAATGGACCCTGGGAAAACAAACACAACAAAAATACACTTTACTGATTGATTAATTCAAACCTTTAATCTGCTTGCACCATGGCAACTGCGGATAAACACTGGTGGCCTTATATGGGTCTCGATACATGACCCTGGAAAGGAATTTACTTCTTCATAACTTGATTTTTTTTCTTCATATAATCAAAAACTATCTAGAGGCCATTCCCTCTATATGCCCTACCTTTTTAGAAATATTCTGATGAATATTCAATACTCTATATTCTGATGAATATTCAATACATGAGTATCTACTCTAAGCTCCTCCTATAATGACTAGCCACCCTCTCCACCCAACCAATAACCCTACATGATACAAATCATACTAAAATCATTCACATCTTCTTAATTCACATCTGACCCCTTCATCAATATTTCTAATAACTGTTTTTAACACAAGCGCCCTGGGTGCTTACAAAAATAGATTTGCACTGCTTTTTAAGCCAGAACTTTCTTTCTAATAACCCCCACGCTCTGGGGTTATCAAACTGGTTTGTGTGAACTGGTTCTATACTAGTTTCACAACAACCACCACAAAAACATTGTCAGCGTCAGATGCAAAATAAGCAAATAATGTAACAAAACTTATTTTATCTTCAAATTAACTAAATAAATTATGTTATCAGTCAAGAAATGTTGGGTAAGCACTAATTAAATCAGGAGTTCATGGTACATCAAATACAGTAAATTTTCTCTTTAATCTCTGTTTCCAGCAAAATATGTTGATTTTTTTTATGCCATAATTGCTTTTCTGCCTGAATATGCAAATGATCTTGAAATGAAACAAAATTCTCCCTCATGAACCAAAAATGTCATTACACAGAGAGTTAACAATTGCTTTTGTATGGGTTGAGATAGTGTACAAGTTCACAATATACACACATATTATTGTGCTCGCCGGAATCAACTCATTTGCTGAAGTGGAAACTGAAAAATGAGTCTGCGACCATGAAAATGGAATTAATAACTGACCTACTCCCAGCTAGGGTATTTTACGATCAGGTATTAAAGCAACCCAATAACGTAATGTATCACAGACAGAGAAATACCTACCTGGACCCACAGCAAAACCAATGGTGAAGACCATAACTGACACAATGCTGAAATAAGATGCAACTGACCACGAATCCTGCATATCAAAAAGAAACATAATCAAGCATACATGTAACAATGAATACAAAGCATGCCATAAGGTGTACCTCCGCTTTCCGTTTAGTATGCACTGCAACCGCCGATTTTGGCCAAAATCGACGGTTGCACATTACACGCCTCCCCAGAGCAAGGGCAACCTAAAATGATATCATTATTTGCTTGGCCTGGCACAGCTACGATCTAATTACGTTGCCAACTCGCAGGAGTGTAATATGATACCTCTATCTGATGCACGTTGAGCATATTAATAATGCCCCTATGATAGCATACTGAAAGGAAAGGGCTTGCACACTTAATGGCTGGCTCAATGGTTGGAGAGTCATGCATATTCATAAGATACTGGGTTGGATTCAGCATGGGACCTTCATCACGTAGCCTTTTACCTTTACTGCATGATCCCACCTTCCCATAAATTGGCCATTCAATGGAGAAAGTAAAAATGGTACCCAACTTCTAGTTCTGCAACCATATCAACACTACCTGCTTAGCATATTAGTCTAATGTTATAATGATCATAAGGTACTCTATTCCAAGTACTCATTAGTTGTACTGCTCCTTAAAGTTTCAAACAAGATCAGATGCCCGACCTGATAAATAAGTGTTACAGGTGGGTAACAATGAACTTTTCCTAGACTTTATTTTCTTTATTCTAAAAACCTTAGTTGTTGTGGAACTTGAGTTGGTGCTGAGTATCATGTCAGCAATGGATGAAGTCCTTATTGTGTGGTTATTCTAATTAAGATAAAGTGGTCTCACCAAAAATTTGCTGCAGTAAGTTTTGGTTATGATTTGCTGAAACAAATTTTTAAGGAGAAGGACAGGTCATGTTGTACGTTGGACCAGAATACTGTACGCGAAAAATGAGTATTCAAATTACTTGTTATGCTGGATAAATCACTCACAATTAATGCATCTTGCTTTAGATGTGGAGAAAAAGACAAAGTCAATTTTTGGCAAGTTTGGAAAAAATGAAATATTCCCACATTAAGTCTAAACCTCGCAAAACATTCTCTGTCTTTGGGCCCAGGCAAAACCTCAAATCTGTCGGTGTCTATTATTGCTCACAACAGAAACCATAATCCAGCACAAGCAGGGATTTCCACACACTTCACCCCACTTTCCATGGTCATAATCTGACATTGATAATAAACAAATTTCACTGTAGCTGCACTGACTTTCACGTTCAACACAAGGACAAAAGTATTCCCCTGTGGTCAAAGTGTCTGGCTTGAAGGAATAATTTACAAATAGGTTGGTATTTAACAGTGAAGGTTTTGTTTGTTTATTGATAAGTGATTTTAAGCGATGTTTTTGTCCAACCTTGTAGGCTTCAAAGATTTTGGACTGAAAAACTATTGCAACAGATTTGTATCATGATGATGATTGGCTCTTATTTACTCAGAACATCTCAATATGACTCCAAAAAAAAAATATGGTTGAAATATACAAGAATCACGGACTTGATTGAAATGATCGTAAATCACCCCGATGTGAAATGGGGAAAGTAATTCCTAAATATAGCACACTCACAAAGCCAAATAATTTGATGCTTGTGTTTTAAGGGTTGACAGGGAAACTAAAATACAGTAGTACCCAACTTCTGGTTATATTAGTGTATCACCACCACAGGCTCACAGGAGTGCCCAGAGCTTTAGTGATGCTAGGCTATAAGTTACCATTATCAATAATAGCCATAGAGCTTCTTATAGAAACTGATGTCCAACTTCTTATCAAATGGCCATTTATTTATCTAATTTGTGCTATTCATAAAAACTAAAATATGCCCATCTTCTTATGAAATGGCCATTTATTTAATGGGGAAACTAACATAGTACTCAACATTTGGTTATAACACCAGCACATGCTAACAGGGAGTGGAGGAAAGGAGGGAGGAGAGGGGAGGGGGTGGGGGGGGGGGGTGGGGGGAGGAAGCGGGGATGAGTACCTAAAAAATAGCTGTACATGAAAATTTGAAATAACATGCGAACTTTTCTGTAAGTGTCCCAGCAGTTTTGTCCAAGATTGATGAGCATAGAGCTTTTTACAGAAACTGATCCCAAAGTCATATAAAATGGCCATTTATTTAACGGGGAAACTCAAATAGTACCAAACTTCTGGTTATATTAGTGTATCACAACTACATGCCAACAGGAGTGCCCAGAGCTCTAGAGATGCTAGGGTATGAGTAACCATTATCAATAACTAGACTAATAACTAAAGACCGTCATGGTTCGCATGCTCATGCAAATTGACACCCATATCATATGACCCCGCCAATTATAAAAATGGCATCTCACACTAAGTCCCACATAGCATCCCATGTCCCACATGGCATCCCACGTCCCACATGGCATCCCACATGGCATCCCACGTCCCACATGGCATCCCACATGGCATCCCACGTCCCACATGGCATCCCATTATCATATGACCCCGCCAATTATAAAAATGGCATCTCACACTAAGTCCCACATAGCATCAAATGTCCCACATGGCATCCCACGTCTACGTCGCACATGGCATCCCACGTCGCACATGGCATCCCACGTCCCACATGGCATCCGAAGTCCCACATGGCATCCCACATCCCACATGGCATCCCACGTCCCACATGGCATCCCACGTCCCACATGGCATCCGACGTCCCACATGGCATCCCATGTCCCACAAGGCATCCCATGTCCCACATGGCATCCCATGTCCCACATGGCATCCCATGTCCCAATTGGCATCCCATGTCCCACATGCCATTCCATGTCCCACATGACATCCCATGTCCCACATGCCATTCCATGTCCCACATGACATCCCATCCTTTGTATCACATGGCATTCCACCATATCTCCCACATACCATGTCCCAAATGACATATCCCACCCCATGTCCTACATGACATCCCATCCCATGCCTTGTCCCACATGGTATGTCTCACATGGCATTCTACCATATGTCCCACATGGCATTCCACCCTATGTCCCACATGGCATCCCACCCTATGATCCACATGGCATCCCACTCTATGTCCCACATGGATCCCACCCTACATGTATGTCCCACATTACTCCAACCATATGTACCACATGACATCCCTCCCTATGTCCCACATGGCATCCCTCCCTGTGTCCCGCCTTAGTGGCTTCCCACCTGATGTCCCGCATCAGTGGCTTCCCACCTGATGTCCCACATGGCATCCCACAAAGTTCCACATGGTATCCCTCCCAATGTCCCAATGACATCCAACTTTATGTCCCACATGGCATCACATCCCATGTCCCTATGGCCTTCTACCCTGTCCCAAAACCCTCCTACCCATGTCACACATGGCATCCCACCCCATGTCCCACATGATGTCCCATAGGCTCCATATAGAAGTTTCATCCTTGCTACCAGTCCCTGATTGAGCATACATGTAGACAAGTGTCAGTTCATATAATAACTTATATGCAAATGATTTGTTGAATAAAAAAAAGGTGGAGTCAAATAATTATGTCTGATATAGCCCTTGGTGTTTACCACATGGTATACATTATATCATATGTCCCGCATGGTCCCCATCCATGTCCCACATGGCATCCCTCCCTATATCCATATGCAGTCACATCCTGTCACACTCTCTGATTAAGCATACTAAATAAAAAAGTCTGGTCAGTTCATACATTGTAGCAACTTTATGCTAATGCCACAATAATAAAGGCGGATTTTAATAATCATGCCTGATACAACTGTTGGTGCCCAAATATTTTGAAGAATTTGAAGGATTTTCAATCTCCAGTGCTACAAGAGAGACGCTTGAAAATCTCCGAAGAATATTGAAAAATAAAACATTTTACAGTTATCTTCTAATGAAATATCAAATGTTTTGTAGACTTTATAAAGAAACAAGTTTTCTCAGGAAAAACTGTCGACGGCCGGACAGCTGAACGGATGCAATCGCCAACCAATAACCATAGAGCTTCTTACAGAAACTGATGCCCAACTTCTTATCAAATGGCCATTTATTTAACTGGGAAACTAAAATAGTACTTAACATTTGGTTATATTAGTGTAGTACCACCAGCACATGCTAACAGGAGTGCCCAGAGTTATGATGATGCTAGGCTATAAGTTACCATTATCAATAATAACCATAGAGCTTCTTACAGAAACTGATGCCAAACTTCTTACAAAATGGCCATTTATCTAACGGGGAAACTAAAATAGTACTTAATATTTGGTTACATGTATATTAGTGTATCATCACCACATGTTACCTTAATTCTGGCCCAGACCCAAGTTATTTGCATTTTAAACATCAGGCATGTGAGTGAGGAATAAATAAAATAGCTGAAATAAATATATATTTGATTACAAAATTACTGGAGCTGTAGGCTTCTAGACCTCATGCTGCGGGAGGGGTGATGCCTGAATCTAAACTATGTAGGGTCAAGGGGCCCACTAAATAGCCTGGTGGGGTATGGGGACAAAGCTCCCAGAGGAAAAAAAAAATGATGATATTGTGATTTCTGGGGCAAGAAATATACCTAATAGTGGTAATACTATTAGGGCATTATATTTAGGCAATCACTGAATATTCCTCATACAGTAGTGCTAATACTATTAGGTACTAATATTCAGGCAATCACTGAAATATACCCATAGAGTCACACAGAGATAGTTGAAAAAATAATATTATTTGAAATTTGAAATGAACGAGGCTAGTCTCACCGGATGCGGTTCAGAAATTTCATAAGCTAAGTTAAGAAATTGTTAGGGTGAGTATGCCAAAAGCTAAGATAAAAATTGTTAGAATGGTACGCCACTTTCCATCAGCTCACCTTCGCGTGCAAACTGCAATCTTGCAACCTGTCAAATTTGGTGTAGGTAAAATTTATTTCAGGAGAACCAAGTTGTATGTCGTCTTTACCCTTTTATTAAAGGGTGTTCTCATATCTTTGAAAAATTACATAAAGTATTCATTTACAATAATTACTGTTAATTCTAACATTTGTTTGTTTGTTTGTTTGATGAGGGCTTAACGGCACTATGACAACAAGGGTCAAATTGTGCATGAGAGGTCAGATCATTCTAGAGGTAGGAAGGAAAGGAAACAGGGGAGAATGAGAGAAATTCAAGAACAAAAGGTCAGAAAGCTGTGATCGAGAGGGGAGGTGCATAGTTGAAACAAAAACTAAATAGAGAGGGAGGAGGGAAGGAAAGGAGGGGGTGGGGTGGGGGGGGGGAAGAGGAGAATTAAATATGGTTGTAGTGGCAAGCATGATGAAGAAAGGAGATAATTTTATCCAGAGGATTTTTCTGGAAGAACTCAGCAATTGAGTTGTGGGGAACAAGGGAGGCTCTGGGAAGGTTGTACAGGGGCAAGCAAGGAGAACGTGATGGATTGTGAGGGTGCAGTGGCAATTGTTGCAGAAGGGTTGGGGGGAGTTAATAAGGAGGTGGGAGTGAGTGAGGTGGGTGTGACCACTTCTAAGACGATTAATATGAACGTTGTCGATACGAGAGAGGCTGTTGATGGTGGATTTGATTGGAATTGTGGGCTGGATGACATGGAGTTTGTTATCAATTTGGGAGTTCCATGAGGTTTGCCAGCGGTCACGAACAAGGGAAGGGATAAGCGGTTTGATGTCAAAGAGGGTTTTGGGAAAAGGGGTAGGGAGGAGGTTGAGGGCAAGCTCATTTGTATCAAAGGTTATCAGTACCATCGCCTACAAAAGATTAATCAAATATACTAGAGACTCTAGATAAAATGCCCTCATATTCGGGTCGAGTATTCCTTGAATTCTTGTTTGTTTACTAAAATCTACACTTAAAAACAACATACAGTACTTTAAAAAACTTGCACACTTGCTGGTCATTAATCCCAACGTTGTTAGAAGTCAATACACATTTCTTAGTGGTAAGTCTCTGTGTAGATCTACATGTCACTAACTATACCTATATAATTTAAAAGTTAAAACAACAGTAATGATGGTAATTTGATTTACAAAACCCTCTTACCTGAATCAATAAAAAGACAGTTAAGAAAATATCAGCAAAGAACATCACGGCAAGCCCAAACATGTGCAAGCCCTGTGATCAAACATGCAGAAAGGCAATGAATAACTTAAAGCAGTGATTTTACATTTAATCCCATCCTGTCCATCAAAGGGACCTATTCTACCTATACATTTAATCAATTTGATGCAATGAATAGAAAAAAGATGCAATGCAATAACTTGAAGAAGTTGTGTATAATTCTATTCCACCTCTACATTTAATGTTTAATTTGATGCACAATGAATAGAAAGAAACCTTACAGACACAACCTGCATTTTTGAACCTCTGCAATGTGCCCCAATCTACTGTTAAAGTTAAAAGTTAAATCCATGGGCCGGTGCTTATCCCCGGTTTTCATGGGGCAAGCAGATGAGAGTACACAACTCTCCCTAGATGCTGCAGTTCATCGCAGATTAACTCCCCAGCAGTGCTGGTACTCATTTTACAGTTAAGTGGACTGAAAGCAAGTAGAGTAAAAAGTGCCATGCTCAAGGACACAATGCAGTGCTCGTGGCAGTAATCAAACCTGGTACCTTTCACATACTATCTACTGTAACAAGGTATAATTTTTTGCTTATACATAAGGAATAGTATACAAACAATCAAATTGAGTCAAATCAGCTCATTTTTATAACAAAATTCATTCATTGATGATTATTTTTTATTTTAAATTTGATTTTTTTTTTCCCTTCACATTTCTGGTTACTGGTTGTTGAAGATGTATAATTGGGGACCTCAACATTAAAAGCTGGCCCGCTGAAAGCCTGTACAGGTCCTCTATTCACTTGGTCGGAAATGTGACCTGAGGTCATCAGACCGCATAGCAACTGCGCACATTCACCTCGCATTGGAGTAAAAAACAAAGCAATCAGCTGTGTTTGTTAACATGCCATCAAACCGCACACAGTAAACACATACGGATTGCCCACGTGTATTGTGCAAAGGTTTGTTTTACTCCAGCAAATGACGTCATCTCTCAGATGTGACACCTACGTGGCACCAACCAAGTGAATAGGTTATTCAGGCCCCTACAGAATCGTAATTTTGCTATAAATTTGAAATGTGAACCCACAATTACCTGCTTTTTTCTTGGTAGAAGGGGGAGGGAGGGGAGGGGAGGGGGGGGTGGGAGTGGTGGGAGGGGTTCTACAGGTTATTTCATGTGTTATTTATCTTACAGAAACCACATATGCCTGTGTAAGGGTTCTGTTCAGGCACAATTGATACACACATATGCCTGTGTAAGGGTTCTGTTCAGGCACAATTGATACACACATATGCCTGTGTAAGGGTTCTGTTCAGGCACAATTGATACACACATATGCCTGTGTAAGGGTTCTGTTCAGGCACAATTGATACACACATATGCCTGTGTAAGGGTTCTGTACAGGCACAATTGATACACACATATGCCTGTGTAAGGGTTCTGTTCAGGCACAATTGATACACACATATGCCTGTGTAAGGGTTCTGTTCAGGCACAATTGATACACACATATTCCTGTGTAAGGGTTCTGTTCAGGCACAATTGATACACACATATGCCTGTGTAGGGGTTCTGTTCAGGCACAATTGATACACACATATGCCTGTGTAAGGGTTCTGTTCAGGCACAATTGATACCTACATATGCCTGAGTAAGGGTTCTGTTCAGGCACAATTGATACACACATATGCCTGTGTAAGGGTTCTGTTCAGGCACAATTGATACACACATATGCCTGTGTAAGGGTTCTGTTCAGGCACAATTGATACACACATATGCCTGTGTAAGGGGTTCTGTTCAGGCACAATTGATACACATATATGCCTGTGTAAGGGTTCTGTACAGGCACAATTGATACACACATATGCCTGTGTAGGGTTCTGTTCAGGCACAATTGATACACACATATGCCTGTGTAGGGTTCTGTTCAGACACAATTGATACACACATATTCCTGTGTAAGGGTTCTGTTCAGGCACAATTGATACACACATATGCCTGTGTAGGGGTTCTGTTCAGGCACAATTGATACACACATATGCCTGTGTAAGGGTTCTGTTCAGGCACAATTGATACCTACATATGCCTGTGTAAGGGTTCTGTTCAGGCACAATTGATACACACATATGCCTGTGTAAGGGTTCTGTTCAGGCACAATTGATACACACATATGCCTGTGTAAAGGTTCTGTTCAGGTGCAATTGATACACACATATGCCTGTGTAAGGGTTCTGTTCAGGCATAATTGATACACACATATGCCTGTGTAAGGGTTATGTTCAGGCACAATTGATACCACATATACACATGCTCCATCTTTTGCAACAGTCCCCCATTCACCCCAAATATCATGACTCATCACAAACGATTATCACTTGGGCTAAAATTTGTCTCCAATTGCTCCAATGTACATGTGGATAATCATCCAATCAATAATTAAGAAATAATAAGCAATCAATCAAACTTTGGCTGCTCCTGATTGGCCTTCAGGTGGTAACACGTTCATTTGAAGGATAAACAAACCTTGGCATTTCTCAAATAAGAATTACAAATTTACAGTTTCCTTGTGTTTAAACAATATGGTTTGTCTTTGCTGTTATTCAATTAATTATTACCCAACTTGTCTGCCATCAATCCACTGTCATTAAGTGTAATTCTGCTGCAGTGGGTTCCACCCTTGCTCCACATGCCAACCCATCCTGTCCCACATGACACCACACCCTGTTCAATATGCCATCCCACATTGTCTCACATACCATCACACCCTGTCCTGCATACAATCCCACCCTCTCCTACATTCAAAGCCACCCTGTCCTATATACAATGCCACTCTGTTCCACATGACATCCCACCCTCATACTAATTAGTCTATCTACCAATCATCTTCTACCCAACATTCCAGATGACATCACACCACATTTACCTTAAAAATATACTCAACTTCATATTGTTCCATACAAATAAGATAGGGTGCTTACAAAATCAGTCTTTTATGCTTCTTCTCTGTCCAGCACGTATTGTTTATGTTTCATTTCATGTCCACAACACCTACTTGCACATTCTTTTGGGGAAAGGAGCATTTTTGTTTGACGTTCCTTTCATGCGAGACAAGTATTTTAATTGCTATTCATATCAAGAATGTTTTTATGTCCACAACACCTACTTGCACATTCTTTTGGGGGGAGGAGCACTTTTGTTTGACTTTCCTTTCATGCGAGACAAGTATTTTAATTGCTATTCATGTCAAGAATGTCATAATCATAACAAACTCCTCAACCATACAAAGAAACTCAATACTAACACCCAATGCCAGGGGTTACATAGTAGAATATCTTTCACTTTTCTTTGGATAGTCAAGTCAAGCTAAAAATAATCCATTTTCAGTTTCCTTGCTTTTCAAATCACATTGCATTTGTCTTTGCTGTTAAGAATGACCAAACTTGTCTGACTGCTGTTTATATACTGTCAATAAGAGAATTTCTGGTACAGTGGGAATTAAACAACAAGGTAGGTTGATAGATAAAGTGTTTTAACATAACATAGCATTACAAGATGAAGGGCTGAGAGTTAGTCACCCCATAAAAGGCCAAAACTAATACCACAACCACCCATTTTTTTTTTTAAAGACAACCAGAGTTAGTAACGAACTTATCAATGTTGACTTAGAAATTGTGAACAAAATTGAAGAAGTAAAAGTAAACTTTAATACTTTCTGAAAACACTACCAACTCTCGCAGGCGCTTTTCATGTGTGTGTGTGATATCAGATGAACATACAGTACTAATATATACTAAGCTAGCACCTAAAAGCCGTGCAAATTTCTCCCTGACAATGACGACTATTTCATTTTTAGATTTATGCTGAGCACAAAATATAGTCAAATGTGCACAGTTAGGGTCTACAATAAGTCAGATTCTGTGGTTAAATTTGACCACACCTTCTGATAACAGACCTCCGTGGTGTAGTGCTTTGTCCTGACACCTGCACGTCCCAGGTTCGTATCCCGGTGGGTCTGCAACCAGTGAGTTCACAACTGGTTATCAAAGGGAAGGGCAGTCTTGATATAATGCCCAACACTGGATGCTTTCGGGACGTTAAACCTTGCTATACTATGCTGTGATGACTATTTCATTTTTAGATTTAAGCTGAGCACAAAAAATAGTCCAATGTGCACAGTTTAGGGCCTACAATAAGTCAACAACAATAATGTTGTTCTTGTTGTTGTTGTTATCATTATTGTTATTATTATTATTACTATTATCATTATTAATTATCTGTCTTTTATATCATTTTTTGCAATGGTCACAACAAAATGACGATTATTATTTGTTTTTCTTTACATTTATGTTTGCTTTTAGTAACTGATTGAAAAAGAGAGAACAAAAATATACGTTTTATATTTTTTATATTTTATAAACAAATACTCACAGAGACAATTGTCATAATGACCATGATAGCGCCAGTACTTAGAGTAGCATACGGACTGTTCTCTTCTGACACACCCGCTTCTTCAAACAAAGGAGTTGAATAATACAAAATCTGAAAAGACAAAATGACAATTTTTCTTTTAAGAGTTTTATTTTGTTGAAAAAAGATTGGAATATCAATTGATTTCAAACTGCATGGGCTTATGTTAGGAATGACCCATCTCTGTATATCTTAAACTCATATGGATAGGTATTGTAGAGACAACATTAGCCCAATTGACTTGAAATACAAACACCAAAATTGAAAGGGCCCCATCAAATTGGTTGAAAACTGACCATTTTACAGCATTGAATAACTTTGATATCTAATCAACATAAATTGTGCAATATTTTGTAACCTCAGAGTTGGAACAACTAGAAAATTTCTCATGGAAATTTTTTTTTTTTTTTTTGGTCCTCCCAAATATTTTGATTGGGAGAAGTTAGCTACAGTGAACAGGAAATGGGGTATCAAAATAAACTTGACCCAGATTCAACAGTAGAAGGCAATGATGTGAGAACCTTTGAAATTGTAAATTTTTGGAACTAAATATATAAAATTATGTTCAGGATGGTTGTTGTAATAATTTTATGAATAATCACTTGTGCATGTGCTGGAAAACTTACAGGAATATTCCCATAGTTTTTTTGTAAAATTTCATTTGTAAGAGCATACTTTTAGAGCCAATTTGGTACAAAATCAGGTTGATATCATATTCCGTTCAGTAGATATGGAATTTTCAAGATTTCCCCAATTGCATTTAAAAGTTTTTGTACATATGATGAATTCGTATTTGAAGATGACATAGAGGCAATTCCATTGCAAATGTTTATGTATTTCTTTGAATGTTAATTGGTTGTTTCTGTATGATTGGAAACAATTTTCCAAAAGTTATTGAAGTAGGGTATATTTGTCAATGTACATAAATACCTAACTTTTATCAATTTATTGTTCAAGTAGGTTTTACTAATAAAAAAAAATATAGATTTTACTGAAATACATCAAGTTTGTGGGAGAATGTGTTGCTGTGATGTCATACTGTGCCTTTTATTATTCGTTTAATGGCATTTTTGTAAACCTTCAAATTTTCAAGAGAAACTTTTTGGCATGCGGTATTTTCACCACCGTTTCTATAATTGTCTTATGTCTAACAGAATGCACAAATTAACCATAGGAGTATCCTTTCATAAAGTGTTTTGCCAGGTTATTTAAATTGCCTTTTTACCTCCTTTTTGTATTACACAAAAATTATCCAATAACTCATTCATCATGACTACATGTAGCTCTGATGCAACTACCACTCAAAGACACATGACTGACCGCAGGTCAAAGAATATACATCATGAAGTTTACAACCTATCTCAAATTATGCACTACAAAAACACACTGACCATGCATTACTGACCACAGGTCAAAGAACAGCCATCATCATTTTATCAGTGGATGCAAATAAACAAATATTTGTGTTATGCGCTGTTGATTGCTTACCTTGACGAGAATCAATAGTAAGCAGATCACACAGTTACACAAAGTTCCCATTTTCCACAACTGGAACTTCCATTTACTTCTTTATGTTCTTACATGTTTTCAAATATTTTGATGCAGTATTCAGTTTAACTCATTAACAGCATGACAAGGCAAGGCAGTCTGCAATGTGGAGAGGAGGGGAGGGGGTGGGGTGCGGGGGTTGTATAATGTCAACATTGAAAGGCTTAAAAATATAATTTTCTGAACTTATATAGATATTAACAATAGCAAACAACTAACAGTTAAATAGACAACAAAGTTATCCTTGACTATACAAGTACTAAGAAGGGCTCTACAGGTTTTGCAAAGTCTTATTAAAAACACAATGCCAAGTTTTTGATGGAATGATCCATTTTACACCCTCACTGCCATTGTGACTACAAAAAGTTATTAGCAAAGTAACATGTGGCCCCATGACCTAATGAGTAATACAGAGGTCAACTTCGTGTTTCTCTGAATCTATGACATCACAATATTAATATTAATGGGTTACCGCCGCCCTCATATCTAAAATGCTTAAGAAGAGCAAAAAGACCCCAAAAAACATCACCTATTTCTGTACCAATTTTACACTATTTTCGCCATTGTCAAGTATGGGTGTTTGCCAAATTTTGGGGCTGTTGGAACACACATACTTTTCTTGGTTTTTTACCAGAACCCCCACCTTTTATTGTTCATTTTTTAGCCATTAAATTATTTCAATACGAACATAATAGGCATAAATGAACAGGGTTATCCTATATTTAATCAACCATTATACTGGTTTAAACCATGAAGCTAGTTCACTCGACACTGGTGGATGCACTGGACACCGGTGGATGCACTTAACACTGGTGGATGCACTGTACACCGGTGGATGCACTGGACACCTGTGGATGCACTGGACACCGGTGCATGCACTGGACACCGGTGGATGCACTAGACACAGGTGGATGTAATGGACACCGGTGGATGCACTGGACACCGGTGGATGCACTGGATCACCGGTGGATGCACTGGACACCAGTGGATGCACTGGACACCGGTGGATGCACTGGACACCGGTGGATGCACTGGACACCAGTGTAAGCACTGGACACCGGTGGATGCACTGGACCCCGGTGGATGCACTGGACCCCGGTGAATGCACTGGACACCGGTGGATGCACTGGACACTAGTGGATGCACTGGACACCGGTGGATGCACTGGACACCGGTGGATGCACTGGACACCGGTGGATGCACTGGACACCGGTGGATGCACTGGACACCAGTGGATGCACTGGACACCGGTGGATGCACTAAACACCGGTGGATGCACCCGACACCGGTGGATGCACTGGGCATCCCCCAATCTGGTACCCCATTTTCTATGTTTGTTTGTTTGATGAGGGCTTAACGGCACCACAACAACGAAGGTAAAATTGTGCCTGAGAGGTCAAATCATTCTAGAGGTAGGAAGGAAAGGAAACAGGGGGAGAATGAGAGAAATTCAAGAACAAGAGGTCAGAAAGCTGTGATCGAGAGGGGAGGTGCATGGTTGAAACAAAAACAAAGTAGAGAGGGGGTGGAAGAGGAGAAATAAATATGGTTGTAAAGGGAGGCATGATGAAGGAAGGATATAATTCTATCCGGAGGATTTTCTGGAAGAGCTCTGCAATTGAGTTGTGGGGAGCGAGGGAAGCCTTGGGAAGGTTGTACAGGGGGCAAGCAAGGAGAACGTGATGGATTGTGAGGGTGCAATGTCAATTGTTGCAGAGGGGTTGGGGGGAGCCAATAAGGATGGTTAATCCGTGTCAACACACATCAAATAATACGTTAACCTATAATTACCGCATTAATTCCCGACAACTGCTGAGATAACTGCATAACGATGCTGATGATTAAAGGCATCCGTAGGGATTTTTTCTTAAACAGCCTCCAAATGCTCACTTTTGCCTCCTTCATGGAATTCTCATTTTCAGTCCTCATATCCACAATGTCATCTTCAATATCTGTATCTTTTCTTAACCATGTTAGGGCTGTAAAGATAAAGAAACCATTTAAAATGTCATATTCGATGTAACAATCCCTTATGCTGTAAAAAGTCACCATCTGACCATTTTTTCCTGAATTTGACAGGCCTAACATGGAGGTAGATAAGAACACGTTGGCTTAACCTACATTAGTCTCTTGTTACAATTTTCCAAATGAGAGATAGATGTATTGTACTACAAGTTAATACTAACTTAGCTTTCACTGGCTTGTAAACACAGACGTCTTAATATGCTATTGGGTCCCTTTAAATCCTGACCATGCCTAATCTCAGGCAGTCAACCAACATGTTGTGTAGTACATCTCCTTTATTCCCCAACCGCCGTTTTTGGCCATTTTCGGGCGGTTCAGTAAAAAAAACAATTGACCACCATTGACCTTTAATGTCACTCATGCACAGTATATATATAAATATTGCGTGGATAAATTGTTTACGGTACCAATTAATCTCTGAACCATAAGTGCAGCTGGTATATAAGATGTGTTTTCATAGCAAGGAGGAAAGTGGGCATATCTGCATGATGCTTAAGCAGATGTACACGATATGAAGGTATTACATGCTGCGTAGCTTCTTTTCCAACCACCCTCTCAGGTTACAGACACATAATGCAGCAATTTAAAGAATGTAAATATTCTTTCAATGCTGATTGCACTCAGAAACTAATACAATCTTGGTTACAGTAGCACCACAGCTGTGCATTGGTGGAAACAAATATTTTACTTTTTGGGACCATAGAAGGTCTCGAAAACAACAATAACAAAAGTGAATGCTTAAATCCAACAGAAAATATTAATTAGGCAGTCCAGTTCATACTCTCTATTGGGAGAACAGTTTTGCTCTCCCAATCAGGAGAAACTTTACGGAAGTATCCCACAATGCATCTATCCAAATTCAAAGTTTGTATAGGAATCATATCAGAATCAGACAAATTTAGAGTGTGGGGAACTCAACCACTGCAAAGGGTTCAAATTTGTATTCACGATATGGAAAAAAGGCTACAAAATTATCTTTTCACCGTGCGCTTTTAAAATTTGTCGTGGAATTTTCGAGAAATTGGAAGGAAAGTGACCAGTGACTTCTTATTATGTGTTACCATTAGGAAGTCGCACTGTCACAAGATTTTTAGGAAAAAAACATTTTTAAGTTTTGTTCGAAAATTATTTTTGACAAACATAGTAATAAATATTATAATAGTCAAAACAAAGTCTTTTATTATCATTTTATATTTCAATAAAACGGAGTATTAAGAAATAATACACACATAAAGCGGCTGCACCAAAGACTATGGAGAAGCTCCGTTATTAAATAGACTTGTACTTGTCCGATCATCCGATCTCTAGAGCGGGTAAACTATGAGATCTCCTGATCGGAAGTACGAGCCGGACTGTTAAGTAGCCTTTTAAAAATTGTTGTTTTTAATTTATTTCTTATATCTTTGTTTCACACCTTTTCTACCCTTTTCTTTATTTATTTCCCCCTTTCTTTTCTTTTCCTCCTCTTTTTCTTTCTGGAGACCTGTAAATATTCCTGGGATCATTGGTGTCATGGTCTGCTATTGTACATGCTGTACTTTGCTTCAAACTTAACAGGTTAGCATGGACATGTCTTGAGACAATTAAGCGCTGTTTCACTCATTGTTTATGTAGGACACAACAATTTACTGTAAGTGAAAATACTACTTCTGATACTCCAAAATCTTTTTGGTTCATATTAAATATGGATGTACTGTATTTTATTTGCCTACCCCTCCCCCTTCCCCACTTTCTTGACCTTTCTGATCCAAGTGTCTAAGTAAAAGGTGTACATTAGTTGTTCTGCCCCTTAAAGTTTCAAACAGTCAGACCCGACCTGATAAATAACCAGGTCGGGTCAGATTTTTCCTCTTTATTTTCTTTATTCTGAAAACCTCAGTTGTTGATGAGTATCATATTAGCAATGGATGAAGTCCTTATTGTGTGATTATTTTAATCAAGATAAAGTGGTCTCACTATTTGCTACAGTAAGTTTGTGGTTATGATTTGCTGGAACAAATTCGTAAGCAGAAAGACAAGTCATGATTAAATCACAATGAAATTGACCACTTTATCTGTGGCCATACCTTCCATACAATAATTCACCACTTTATCTGTGGCCATACCTTCCATACAATAATTAACCACATTTTTTGTGCCCATACCTTTCCGTACAATAATTTACCACTTTCGATTACACTACAAACTTACTTAAATTAAATTCATCAGAGCCATTAGGCCCATAAAGCTTATCCCACTTTCCATGGTGCAAGCAGATCTGAGTATATGACTCTTTCTGGACGGAAAGCCAGTCACTCATAGGTTATACTCCTTAACAATGCTGGTACTCATTTCAGAGCCTGAATGGAGCTGGAGCAAGCAGGATAAAGAGCCATGCTCAAGGACACGACATCGTTGCTAGGCGGGGAGTCGAACCCGGTACTCTCTTTCCGAACACAGACTCCCAACCACTGACATGAAGCAATATCTTTTCTTAGGAGAAATGGTCCATCAATCATAAACTGTTAATGCACATTATTACCTCAGGCATTATTATGCACAGCTATTTCATCACCAGTTTGAAAACAAACTTCTCCCACTAAGACACTTAACACCGATGAATGATTTCAATCACAAAAGTGCCTTGATTCTTTAGCTCTGACTTTGTGTAATCTTATACACACAAATAACCTTGGGCTACTTGGCCGTGGTTTGCATGGGAATGGCAGATAAACAATCACTGTTTGGAGTGAAAACACAATACACTAAACCAGAAAGGTTGGTAATTGTCAAACCTGAGTTTTCAAGATTAACTTAAATGTCGGGTGCGAATAGGCTTTAAGAGAAGCTTTTCAGCATGGATAATGAGCCAATGCATTCCCATACTACAAAACTATTTGCTACTTTCTACTTCAAAATCTGGTAAAGTAAATATCCTATCTAAACCCCTAGAACCAAGGTCTAGGTCTTGAATATTCCTGAGCAACTTAAAGGCCCTTAATCCATCATCATATATCATCAATGTTTATCAAAGTTCAAACAATGACAAGTGTACTCAAAGCCTTACTGGGTACACACCATAAATACCATTAGAGATCAACAGGATCTGATTATTCAAGATCAGCAGGAGACGTAACCTTGAAAGTTGTTAGCAGCACACATTTTGAGATTTCACAAGTGACATTTACAACAACAAAAACATTTGTTACATGAACTATAAATATATGCATATCAGTAAAACATTTAAAACAACACCCTTTGACACTTCAACTTTTAAAGGATATAAGTTTAGTGGTCAAGCAAATTTATCTTATAAAAAATGGACTTTAAACTATAATTCTGGGAGGAGATATTAGAGTTTAATAATCCATCTTATCTGTTTAGAAATGACTAGTGTAGTAAGCCTACTATGGGAGGTTATGGCCCTGATCCTCACATTCTTAACAATGCTTCATGTATTTTAAGAAATTTAATCAATTTTTTTACCGAGTTGGAATTATTTTCCCTTAAATTTTCTTCAGGTGGTACAGTAAGTTATAATTACCATTACTAAATACTATTTTACTACTTTCCGAACATATCCAATGGTTTGTACGACACAAAATCCCAGGACAAAATAAGATTGAATGCATAAAGATTTGGATGAATCTGAATATGTGACACCACAACTAGTCTGATTTCAGTCGTTTCTACACAAATGATACTTAAAACTTGAATATCTCCTTAACCCTTACTCTCCCAGCGTCACGGTGACCGTGACGCTTACGATCCCTTTTCCAAAAAAACATTTGAGTACCTTTCCAAAATCCTATAGAGCTGCAAATAAGTTCATTCAAACCAGATTGAATAGATCTGTCATAATATGGTTATTTTGTTGGGGAGTTACATTAAAAAAAATCGTTACAAAAAAGTGCATTTTTTAAAACATTAAAAAAAAAAAAAAAAAGAAGAAGATTACGACGAATGTCATACATGAATATTTTTTTTTTTTTTCTTTTTCCGTAAAGTATAAAGATAGTTTAAATTGTTGGTTGCTACACGATTTTTACTTGTATTTGGTCAATGTTTGTGTTTTTTTGAAGAAAATATGCCAAAATTTGTGATTTTGGGCCATTTTTGACCTTTTTAAAAAAAAAAAAAATCATAAAAACCGGCCCAAATATTGTATTGGAATTTTTAAAATCTCTACCGGTAGAGGAGAAATAGATCGTTCAGACGAACTATTACAATAACAGATGCACCCCCTCTACTGGCCTAAAAGGTCTCTGATGATGACGTCAATTTGCGTCTTTTTTTTTTCTTTTCTTCGCACATTCGATACAACAAAATGGCGAGGTACAACGTTGAACGTGCCTTCCAACTCCTATGTTTTCTTCAGAATAATGATGATTCAGAGGGGTCGGAAGGTACTTCTGATGAAGAAGATGTACCAGAACTCGACCAGATTGAGGAAGAGGAGAATATAGAGCCTGCTGAGATGGATAGCGATCTGTTCCAAATTACGGAGTTGGTGAGTGTTTTCTTCCAAAAATAGCGAAAGTACTACATTGTAAATGTGTAGTAATAGAATAAGGCTTATAGAATTCTAATGATAAATTAGCGGGGATTTTTTGCTTGTCACGATAAACAAGTAAAAGGCCCGGGACACTAAAATCACATATAAAAAAAGGGATTTAGGTCCTTTCTATATTAGCCCAGATGAAACAAATGAAAGCTAAACCCCAATAATAACATTTCTAAATGGACTGAAATATATGTATTTCCCAATAGCAAAATTGTAAATTTAAGCCTACTGAAATATGTGTATTCCTAATTTCACAAAATCCAAGTTCCATTATTTCAGGGGCTGAAATCATAATTTTATGGGGGAAAGTGGAGTAGGGGTCCCATGTTAGGGCAAAATACACATGTTGGGGGTGCCCCAGGCCCATTTAGAGGAAAATGCTTGTATATAGGCCTAGTACCGGTATATTATTTTGATGCCCCCTTTTTGGGGACCATGATACTTTCCCCCTCCCCCTGGTTATGCCACTGTTGTGGTGATGACTAGATCGATAAAACAAACATTTTGGACCCCTGTATGTACCCCCGGGCTTCCCAGCTGTAAAAGTCTGTCCCCACGGTTACCACAAAATTGTGGGGCAGGTTGGAAACCACTATAACATGTTATGCGATAACATGTTATGCGTATGCTTGAAGAGGACAAGCCGCCCGCTACTAGAAACCACAATAACATGTTATGCGATAACATGTTATGCGTATGCTTGAAGAGGACAAGCCGCCCGCTACTAGAAACCACAATAACATGTTATGCGATAACATGTTATGCGTATGCTTGAAGAGGACAAGCCGCCCGCTACTAGAAACCACAATAACATGTTATGCGATAACATGTTATGCGTATGCTTAAAGAGGACAAGCCGCCTGCTACTCCCCAACCCAAGAGGAAGAGGGACAGACCGTTGAAGATGAGCCCAGGCCCCTTTTCCAGGCCTTCCGCTGCAGTCTCGCCACCATCACCACTCAAAGAAAATCCGACTGCAGCGGAAAAAGCTGCCTTCAAAACCAGGGAGGAAGAGCGGAACGCTCGGCTGCAGGAGGTACAACGGTCGAAGGTCATTCCTGCAGCCGATAAAGACTATCATCTGTGGGAAGTACTGGTGGAGAGTAACCGGGATCGACACGAGGTCTTCGGTAACTGGTTATGGGAAGACCAAACTAAAGTAAGTTGAATGAATACAGTTGCAATTCTTTTTTTTTTTTTTTAATTCTATTTGCAGCAACAAGGTATAGCAGAAGACTTTACAAATTTGGACCTTTTCATTTCATTTCATTTCATTTCATTTATTTTGTTTCTTCACAACATTAACATATGTACAACAGAATGACAGATAACAAGCTTTGGTAGAAGTTTGAAGCAAAAAAGAAGTAACATAATATGATGTATACAATATAATACAATACAAATGATGTGAAAGGAAGTGCTTTAAAAACTCTTGTGAGCTTAACTAGTAAAACACTCCCTGTAATTACTCTAAGTATAAATTAAATGAGCAAGAAATAGTTAACCCTAGAAACGTTGGATATACATGCCCTCTACCACCCCTCTCACCCCAAAAAGCAAAACAAACAAAAAAGCTCCCCACCACCACCCCACCCCGTAGCAAAAAGGACACTTAATCAAAATATAACAATGCAAATAAATCAATAGGCTAGGATAAAAAATGCTTTAAGATGTTTTCTGAATTGACTGACTGTATTTAAGGATTTTATTTTAAGAGGTAAAGAATTCCATAGATTAACTGCACGATTTCTCAAGCTACTTAAAGCGGTATTGTTACGACATGGGAAGGAATGTATGTTATCACGCTGTCTGGTGTTGTATGAATGAATTTGATTGTTTTCCATAAAAAAGGCTTTGAAATAGTTTGATAAGTTGCCATGAATACATCTAAAAGCGAAAGTAGCAATGTTTGTATTAATGAGATCAGGCAATTTTAACAGATTAAGGGAAGAAAATAAAGGACTTGTATGGTCGTAATTTTTGGAGCATCTGACGTGGCGTAATTGCTCGCTTTTTGAAGGATTATTAATTTATTCATGTAAGATTTACTACAGGCCGACCAAATAATTGAACAATATAAGTAATGTGGCAACACTAAACTTAAATAAATACATCGTAGAACATGTGAAGGTAAAATATGTTTTAGCTTAGATAATATACCAACACCTCTTGAAACTTTACTTGATATACAATCTATATGATCATGCCATGATAGTTTTGAATCGATGATCACGCCTAAAAACTTAACCTTATTAGTATGAACAAGAGGTTTGCCATTGAGATGAATATCAAAATCAAAAAAGGTTCAATTACTAAATACTACATAGTTGGTTTTATCAATGTTAAGAGATAATTTGTTGGCGGTAAACCAGTTGTAGAAAAGGTCAAGCTCATTATTAACTAACTGTTGCAGGTCATTAAGATTATCACCAAAAAAACATATTGGTATCGTCTGCGAAAAGAACAAGTGAAGAATTTGATGACAACTGACTGATATCATTTACATAAATAATAAAAAGGAGCGGACCAAGAATTGACCCTTGTGGAACCCACATTTAAGATATAAAGGATCAGAGTATTCATTGTTAAAATAAGTAAATAGAGTTCTATTAGACAAATAATTACAAAATCAAGATAAGCAGGTACCTCTTATTCCATAATGAGACAACTTATATAATAATATATCGTGATTAATTGTATCAAACGCCTTTGATAAGTCAAGGAAAATTCCTATAGATGTGAGTTTCTTATCAAGGGCACTATATAATTTATCGACTGCATCAGATAGAGCTAATTCAGTGGAAACACCTGGCGAAAACCATACTGACCATCAAAAAGTATATTATGCTTATTTAAAAATCAGAAACCCTATTATAGACAATTCGTTCAAGCACCTTTGAAAAACATGACAGAACAGAAATGGGACGGTAATTACCATAAGATTTAGGATCACCTTTTTTTATAAACCGGGATAACTTTTGCAGTTTTCATTTTATTCGAACAATGCCACTTAAGAGAGAAACATTACAAATATGTGTTAAAGGGAGTACAACCAAGTTTATTACTTTCCTCATAATGGACGGTTTAAAATTATCAAAACCAGCTGCTTTATTTGGCTTCAGACATTGAGATGCTATCTTAAGAATTTCGTCATGTGTTGTTGGGAAAAGAAAAAGAGAGTGGGGATTGTGACTTTCGTTTTTGAGGTAATCCTTAGCATGCGTTTGAGTATGTAGATTTTGTGACAAAGAGGGACCAATATTACAAAGTAATCATTAAAATCATTTGAAATTTTTGATGGATCTTGATTGTTATTATCATCTTTGAAGGTATTGTTAATGGTTGATTTAGCTTTTCCTTTGTGAAGTAAATTATCTATAATTGACCATGTACCTTTGGCATCATGTTTTACTTCGTTAAATTTATGTAAAAAATGATTTTTCTTTGCTATGCAAAGAACATGGTTTAGCTTATTTCTATATTTATGAAAATTTATTTTATTTGAATCTGAGGAATTTTTCAGGTAAATTTTAAAGAGTTTATTTTTCTTTTTAATTGATGTAAGAATACCTGTGGTGATCCATGGGTGCTTTTTATGTTTGTTCTTTTTGCTTGAATATATGGAAAACTATCATTATACAAAGAAGTGAGTATTTCACAAAAATAATCATAAGATGTATTTGGATTGTTATCAAGAAGCACTGACTCCAATCAACATTCTCCACCTTTTGAGTGAAGTTATTTATATTTACTTGTGAAAAATTACGAAATTTAAAGTTATCTATAATTTTTTTAGGCCTATGAGAAAAACTTTTACAGAATATTGAAAGTGGTCTGTAAGATCAATAGTAAGAATACCAGACTGGGTATTATTATCATTTGTTCCATTGGTAAATATATTGTCAATAAGTGACGATGAAGGCGCTAATACGAGTGGGTTTCGTTATTAACCGATACATACAGTTTGCATAGGTATTGCTTAAAAATCAATGGCATTTCGTTTAAGTAAATCTATATTAAAATCTCCCATAATGTAGCATTGCTTATTTTCATTACTTATTGTAGTTAGAACACTATTAAAGATTTCGTTAAAACACTAGAGCGAACTACTTGGAGGTCTATACACTATTCCAATTACAACTTTACTTTTGCTACAAGCAATGTTTAATTCAATAAAAAGACTTTCAATGGAATCGTTAAAAAAAGAAATATCAGTACGTCTCTGGAAAGTAAACCCATCTTTTATAAACATACAAACCCCACCCCCTCTATTTCCATCCCTGTGCTTCTCAATTAAAGAATAATCATCCAAATTAATAAGAGGTGATACATTGTGATCACGAAACCATGTCTCGGTAAAACCAATTATAGAAAAATCATAATGAAGTAATGAAAGAAAATCCTGGATATTGCTAAAATTCTTATTAAGACTTCGACTGTTTAAGTGAAATAATGAGAGCCCAGTATCGTTACGTAATTGATTAAAACGGTCAATGTCATAATAGTCACATGAACCATTGCTTTGAAAATCGGGTTGAATGAAATCCAAATCCTCCCCAAAGATATTTTGGTCATTTGTTGCCCCTGCCATTACATATACAAAATATTAAATTAGAAAGGCCCTTGCTACAATGGAAAAATATTGAAACCCCAACCACAAACCCCATCCATAATTATGTGTAAAATTCCTAAAAAGAATATGTTATTTCTAACATAGAACAATAATATAGCAAATCCATAAGGATGAAGGTGAAGATAGTCCTCAGAGACATTAACAAGTGTCAAACTTCAGTTGAAAAATTCAAAGTTTCTTTAGATCATTTAATCCCATTATTCTTCGTCTAGTCTCTGTACCATCCGTTGATTTGATGAGACCGTATATCCTGCCATCAATTGACCATGCTGATGAGATTTTGGGGTGGTCAGATACCTGTTTAAGAAGTGCTCTGTTTTGTGATGTCAAATCTTCTTGAATACTTATTCCTGATGATTTCAGTTTTCTTCTTGCTTTTATCAATCGAGATTTGGCATTGTAATTGGTAAATTTCATAATAATTGAACGACTTCCATTGCTGTTCGGTTTCCCACTCGATGGCTTCTGTCAATGTCAATATCCTGCAGTTGAACCCCAAGCTTCTCTTGTGCCAATTTTTTCACAAGTGCGTCAGTGTTTTCATTGCTGTTTTTCGGGCAACCCAAACACTGTGACACAGTTTCTTCTTGAGTATTGTTCCATGATATTGAATTGTGCATGAAGTTGTTCAATTTCAGATTTAAATTTTTCATTTTGGTCTTGAATTTTGGTGAATTCTTTAGAAATGTTTTCTACCTCACAATGAAGATCATGAATTTCCCCCTCTATCATGCCAATTGACTTTGAAAGTTTATCTAAGGATGATTCTATTACATCTCTAACTGCATTTTGAATCATAGAACGTAGGTCATTGCTTTCAAGAATTGCCTTCAATATAGAGGAAACCAAGTCATCTTGTTTGGAGTTCTTTCTTAAAGACATCTTTGTGGCAGCTGAATCACTACTTGACATAACGGATTAGTGATGGCAAATAATACTTAAAGATGGTCACAGTGAAAAAGCATGCAGTTGTAAGTGGGATTAGCTGGATGAATCTATGTTGAGTGGTGTTATTGTCCAACACAAGAAGCTTTGAATAATGGATAATCCACTGAAGAATGACTAAAATATTGATTAGCCAGTCATGTATACATGTTCCATTGCAAATAATACTCCAGAGTTTGATGGATAGGCTCAGTGTAAAACATATTGAGGACTTCTTTAGGATAGAATGTACAACAGCTACATATCTTAATTCAACAAATAATCCACTAAATGTGCTCCAAGGTACAATAAAAGTTATTCCAAACTGTTCATGGTGATACTTCAAAGTGTTATGCACATTTCTAGTCCTCTACTTGTAATTGATCAATGGAAAAATGACCCTTTTTTCAGTAGCACATGGCAGTGCTAGAGATGTGCTAGTTGGCACATTTCAGCAAACATTTCAGCAAACATTTCTTATGAATTCCATGTGGAATGAACAGAAGTAAGTGTCTAATAGATAATCAGCATAGTCTATCAACATATAAGTAGCTGTGAAGCTCGTAATGGCTGAAATTGGGTCAGAAATAAACAAAAAACAGTTTTGTGCATAATAAATGAGGTAAATGACCTAATTTGCATATTATTTGCATAATTTCTTGTTTAATTTTTCACAAATGATGATGTAAACATCTTGTTTTTCTGCATTCTATTAGTTTTGGACATCATAGAAGGGGAAAATGCATTTTTATGGAAAATTTAGTGCCATACACTATTAGATAGATTATTCACAGGATCGGGGGATAATTTTTAGGTCAAAATGTACCAATTTTTTCATTTTTGCGTCATTTTTTCTTCTTCTGATTCCTAAAAATCCATGAATAATATCAAATAAAAGGTCTTTCCAAGGACGATTCAGAAATTCTATCCATATTTGTTTGCTATTTAGCCACAAGGCACAAGCGTGTCATAAAGATAGAATGTTTGGAGACCTTATAGGCTAATTTAATGACCTAATTTGCATATTTGAGTTCGGAAATATGCACATTTTTGGAAAGTTCAACATGTTAGCTTTCATATAAGTCGAACTTGTTGTGGTACAAATGGAACAGAAAGTGCTGAAAAAATCCTCTTTCCAAAAATTTCAGAAATAGCTTATTCTATTTTTGGAACCTTGGGAGAGTAAGGGTTACGTGAATAAGATTTTTTAATGCTTTCTTCACCATGTTGTTTCTTTTAAATTTGTTTGTTTGATGAAGGCTTAATAGCACAATGGCAGCGAGGGTCAAATTGTGCCTAAGATGTTAGATCATTCCAGAGGTAGGAAGAAAAGAAAACAGGGGGAAAAACATGGGAACTAAAAGCCAGAAAGCTGGGATCGAAAGAGGAAGTGCATGGGTGAAAAAAACAAAGTAGAGAGAGGGTGGTGGGAGAGGAGCACTAAATATGGTTGTAGAGGGAAGCACGATGAGGGAAGGAGATCATTTTATCCTGAGGGTTTTTCTGGAATAGCTCGGCTATTGATTTTTGAGGAGCGAGGGAAGCTCTGGGAAGCTCTCTTTCACATGACATAGACTTGCTTGACAAATAAAATAATCTTTAAGATAAGAACTTTGCTGTTTGTTGATCAGAATTAAGGATATCGTAGTACATATCGTAGTATGTGACCTTTGTACTGTAATGTCAGTCATATGTAACATGACCTACGAGGAGAACATTGGGGATAAACTTACAATGACCAAACATATCTCAGAGAAATATTAAAAAATTTGGATATTTTCGAGTTGATGGAACACTTTGGAGAAATCAATCATTGCATTCAAACTAATAATTTACACCTCTCTCAGTTTCTGACTAAGTCCCATACTACAGGCTGCACTATTTGTATTTCACTTTTAGACACATGCCAGGGAAAGCACACATAGGTCACAATGACTTGTTTTCAGCGTGTACTCGATGAATTTGCCAGGTGGATAAACACCGGGTTAACACCCTGCTCTTTTCGAGAAGTGTTTAGAGAACCAGGCAGGGGGTGAAACCCCTACCATCGAAACCGACAACTTTACCTCCCCTCTGAAGGACGATGAGCCCCACCCAACCTTTGGCCACTTTTGATAAAGGTCGGGTGGGGAGAGATGTGGTGCAGAAGACAAACCTCTGCACTTGATGTCAGCTTATATCGTTCTGCATATCTGTGGAAAAATTGCCGTTGGACTCGAACCTGGGACCTCCAGTATCTCAGTCGTACACTCAGCCGACCAAACTACCTGCCTCCCTACAGGGTAGGACTGTCAAAATATATCAATTAGCTTCGCAATATCATGATATAGTTTTTCCATGATATCAAAAATACCCTGACCAATAGGCCTACAGTATATCGTGATACACAATAAATTTTCACATGTAAAGTGTACACTAAAGCTTGTGAAACAGAATTTCAGAAATAATTCAAAGGAATGAGATTTGAACAGAATATTTGCAGCAAATCTGATTCTTTTGTTTTCCTTCTTTAAATTTTGAATCTTATGGAATAATTGACATGTGCATGCTAAAAACCCAAGCAGTTTACCTAAATTAACAATCATAAAAACAATATCGCAATATGGTGATATATCGCAATATGGTAATATACCGCAATATGGTGATATATCGCAATATGGTGATATATCGCAATATGGTGATATATCGCAATATGGTGATATGTCGCAATATGGTGTGGTGATATATCGCAATATGGTGATATATCGCAATATGGTGATATGTCGCAATATGGTGATATGTCGCAATATTTTTGTCCACGTTAATCGACATCTGATTAATGCCCCTGTGACAGGCCTACTGCAAGTCACAATCTCGACATCTGACATAGTTTAATACTTATGAGAATGAGTGGACAAAAACCAGGGTCAAAGGTAACCAAAACAACAACACCCAGAAAACACCTACAAACTGGTAAAGCACAAAGGAGTCCTTTAAGAGTCCCCTCCTCATTTTTAACCATCATTAAAGGAAACTTCCCAGGAATTGTCAAGTGCATATATGATAGCGGACAAACTACCCTGGAATTGTCAATTGCATATATGATAGGACAAACTTTCCGGGAAATGTCAATTGCATATATGATAAAGAACAAACTTCCCAGGAATTGTCAATTCCATATATGATAGAGGACAAACTTCCCGGGAATTGTCAATTCCTTTTATGATAGAGGACAAACTTCCCGGAATTGTCAATTCCATATATGATAGAGGACAAACTTCCGGGAATTGTCAATTCCTTTTATGATAGAGGACAAACTTCCTGGGAATTGTCAGTTCCATATACTGTATGATAGAAGACAAACTTCCCGGGAATTGTCAATTACATATATGATAGAGGACAAACTTCCCGGGAATTGTCAATTCCTTATATGAAGAAACAGTAATGTCCTCTTTCTAATTTACAGTTAGATTATTGAGATGGGCTATAACGTTCACTTAACAACGGCGATTCTTAATAGGCGGCCCGCGGGACAAATCCTGGGCAGACAATTCTATCTGGCCCGCGAACAATAGTCGTTGCAGTAAATAATAAATAATAATAATAATAATAATAATAATAATATCCTGGCCAATTTGTGCAGAGATGACCAAGAATCACCCAGTATTTGAAAGGTTGATAAGATTACCCCAAATCCCCCCAAATAGTTTTCCTGAAATTGCACATTCAGATTTGAAATGGTCTACAGACAGAGAAGAAGAAGAAGAGTAGAAATATTTGATGGAAATTGCAAATTTACCTTCCTGAGCTGCATCTTCTTTCTGACAATTAATGAGCAAATATCTTGGACTCTCGGGACAAAACGGCAAAGTCAGAAGTTGATAGATAGCTGGAGCTACGGTGAGCCCCAAAAGGAGAGGCCATAAATCGCTTGTTCCTATAAAAAGTAAAAATTTGATTAAGTCTTTCTCCTTACAAGGTTTGCAAATCACATGACCTCAAAGGTAGAAAAACATGGTTTCATTTGAAATATATCAAAAACCATATAAGTAGTACAAAATTATATCAAAATTGGTTACAAATGGAACAGTTTATAGACTTTTTTAATGTCAGAAAAGAATTTTCTTATAATAATTTCTCATCAAATTCAAAGACTCAAATCAAGGAAAAATGATAAGGAATTCCATTAAAGCTCAAGTTGTGACTATCTGCCTGTCGATCTTTAAATGTAAGTAATCAGGCAATGGACGGACTTACCTAATATCGGAGGTAGACCAAGAATTTGTGAGATTAATATACCGAACGTCACCCCAAGTTGGTTCAAGGTCCCAATCGCCCCTCGGAGGTTCAATGGCGCAATCTCTGAGAGGTACATGGGGACTATACCTGTGTTGAGACCTGAAAATAAAATAAAAAGTTTACGGATTATAGTTTAATTGTTAGACATGTGTTATGTTGATACAAGACAGAAACACATATGAAAATGCAAATTCATGGGAACATTCCATTAAACCCAATAGCATAAAAATTGCAAACAGAAATAAGCCTTGCAGAAGATTATTTTCATTGCATGTCTAACGCATTGTGAATCATTGATTGGCTCATGAGGACTCTTGTATAGTGCAGAGAATGGAGTGATGATTGATGGCTTGTCACAAAATGTCACATCACAAAATTTCAAATTTGTCACATAAATGTCTCAAATGTCACATAGTTTTTGGCACCTTTTGCACATGTCACATCGATTTTGCCATTGTCACATTTAATTAACATAGATTTATACATCACGAGCACTTAACCAGTGATACTTATAGAATGGGTCATTTGGTTATGTCTGTTTCAAGAAAAATGGAATCCACGACTAAAATGCAACATCAAATTACCAATAAGTGTGAGTAAAGGGGTAAAACATGACACAAAATGTCAGACACATTTTAATACATTTGTTTATGTTTAATCTTGTCACATTTTGTCACAAAATTTTCAAAATGTCCAAATTTTTGGACAATGAAATTTTGTCACAAGATGTCACCATGTCATGGATGCTCAACTCTCCGATAGTGTCTTGTTGCCTACATCTGTGTTAAACCTGGTCATATTGTTCACCTTAGCATTTTATATAAAAAATCATTTAAAATAAAACATACCATATTTGATGTAATAAACACTCTGGGTGCTAGCGAAAATAAAATTGCATGACTTGTCCTTCTCCTTAAAAATTTGTTCCAGCAAATCATAACCACAAACGTACTGTAGCAAATAGTGAGACCACTTTATCTTAATTAAAACAACCACACAATAAGGACTTTATCCATTGCTAATATGATACTCAGCACCAACTTCCACAACAACTAAGGTTTTCAGAATAAAGAAAATAAAGAGGAAAAATCTGACCTGACCTGGTTATGTATCAGGTCGGGTCTGACTGTTTGAAACTTTAAGGAGCAAAACAACTAATGGCACCACTTTTTAAGCTTAAAGTTTCTTCCTAAAAATCGCCCATGCTCAGAAATCGCATACAGTGCAAATTCGGCCAAACAAAAGGAAAGATATCCACATTCATAAGTAACTACCACATATTTCTTCTTCCCGTGTTAATAGGGATTCAGGCTAGCATACAAAAAAGGTATAAACATATACATATAAACAGCATTCACTACTTATTGATTTTGGGATAACATGCCAAAAAGTTTCTCTTTAAGCATACCCTCACCCAACACCTGAGTTAATCTTGAAAACTCAGGTATGACAATTACCAACCCGACTTCCTGTTCAGTGTATTGTGTTTCCACTCCAAACAATGATTGTTTATCTGCCGTTCCCAAGCACATCACAGCCAAGTAGCCCAAGGTTATTGGTGTGTATGAGATTACAGAAGCCAGTGTGGAATAATCAGGATGCTTTTGAGTTTGAAATCACTCATCCTTGTAGGTGTCTTCAGTGGGAGAATTTTTTTTTGCAAACTGGTGTTGAAAATAACTGTATCATATGTCTGAGGTGATGTGTGCATTAAGTGGGAATGATTGACAGACCATTTAAAGGAAAGATATTGCTTCAGTCAAAAAGTATTGAGTGAGCAGGGGCGCTTGATATGTCAGTACGGTAAATAACTCTAATCGGATTCCTCTGGGGAAATGTTCGGGGAAGAGGAATCACTGAAATGATTATTATTCTACATACGATACAAAAATGTCGAGAAAACAAGTTTTTACTAACCACAATTTATTCCCATCATAAATCTTCCAACAATCAACATCTCATACGAGTTTGAAAGTTTACTGAAGGCCATAAGGCCAGCACTCAAAATAGCCAGGATGTTATTTAAGAGCAGAGCACCTTTTCTGTTTATGAAAAAGAAAATTCAATGGTTGACGTTATTTCAACTGACAAATTGATAACAAATGTTGATTAAACTTTTAAGCTGGAAAAGTTAGGACTGTGAATGTTTAGCAATAAAAGACAAATGCATGTTAAATTAAATTATAAGAAAGCTACTGTACTTGCAATTAATTTATCATCTTTATCTCTCTGTCTTGTTACATCTTCTAAGAAAGATCCAAAATGATAATTTCTTAAGTTCTTTTGAAGTTTTGCGAGTTGTGTTGGCATGTCATGTAGTCCCGTTACACAACAGTAACACAAAAGCAAGTTTTATTGCGTAATACCCTTTTTTCCACAACCGCAAAATATCGAGTTAAGGAATTGCATTTGTAAATGTGCTTTGGCTTCATCTATCACCAAATGCTCATAAATTCTTGTGAATAAATTATTTCATTAAACCTTACTCTACAACGCGGCGATATTATCACCGTTTTGGGTGCCCCATCTTTGGCCCCGCCTCCTGAGCGCATTTTCAAAAAAAGTGCTGGTAGAGTAAGGGTTAATCAACCCGTGACAAATGCGCCAACTCGAAAATACAGGCAGCAAGGTCCCAGTGGGTGGCCCAGCGGGTCCCGGAAGCGGAAGGGGCCCCGACTCTGCTGCCTGGAAGACAGAGGACCTTTCAATAATCATGCCTTCACTAACCCTTACTCTACTGCGCATAATATTAACGCCATTTTGGGTGCCCCATCTTTGGCCCCGCCTCCCGAGCGCATATTCAAAAAAGTGCTGGTAGAGTAAGGGTTAAACCTTCCCAGCTGTAGGAGAAGTTGGGGGGCGGATGAGAACAAGCTCTGCCAGGTCCCCCATTGCTATGGGTGCAGAAAAAAAACAGAGTAAAAATGGGCTGACAAGTTATGAGACAGTTGAGAGTTGCGTCTTAAGATATCCAATGTTCACAAACCTCCCGAATCTGTCAGCGCACATTCCAGCGGATAAAGAGCCGATCATACCTCCAACCGCAAAGATGGCCACCGTGGTAGACCACAGCAGACGCACCTGGCGCTCCTCCATGTACTCCTCATTTCTTCTGTAACTGGTTTCATTAATGAACTGCTCGATTACCTTTCAGAAGAGAAACGATCTGTGAAAAGTCTCATCTTTCAATTTCTTTCTTTACAAAAAAAGCTGTGCATTTTACTTTATACAGCTAACTAAACCTAGGCTAGATCCATCTGAGCCATCAGGCTCATAGAGCCGGTGCTTATCCCCGGTTTCCATGGTGCAAGCGGATGAGATTACATGATTCTCCCTGGACTGGATGTCAGTCCATCACAGCAGATTAACTCCCCAGCAGTGCTGGTACTCATTTTACAGCTGAGTGGACTGAATCAAGTAAAATAAAGTGTCTTGCTCAAGGACACAATGCAGCTCTCATGACGGGGAATCGAAATATGGTACCTTTCAAATATAAGCATGACTTCTTAACCACTGAGCCACTTCACTTCTCTATATACTGCTAACTGCAGGAAAACTTTCACAATGAGTTTTATAAAATAAAATAATTATCATTTTCTTAAAATTTATCTTTTATTAATATTCAAACTTTCATATTTATATTACAAAGAGAAATATCACATTATGAAGTAGCAAAGCAATGTAACACATACAAACTTTAAGAATTAAACCATAATCTGTTAATAAATGATTTGATTCTGTGTACAAACTATAGGCACATGTAACCAAGTACTCCATATAGTGGTAAACTGGTTTATCCCGTTATTGGTTAAAATTGTTTTTCTGTATTGAAATAATTTCTTAAGACTACAACATGATGATCTTGCCACTGCATTGAAAAGTTATCCTAACTGAGGGTATACCTGTCTAATGATGCCTGCAGCATTCCACCTCCACTAACTGGAAAAACCCACAAAAGTAATATCGCCTTTCAAGCATAGCAGGATAATTTCCAGTCATGATTGCATACATAAAAACTACTCAAATTTGGTTGTTTGTTTATTTGTTTGATAAGGGCTTAATGACACCATGACAAAGAGGGTCAAATTGTGCCTGAGAGGTCAGATCATTCTAGAGGTAGGTAGGAAAGGAAACAGGTGGAGAATGAGAGAAATTCAACAACAAAAGTTATCCATGTACAGGAGTAATTTAAACATGCCCGTATTGAAAGAGTGCCTCTTTCTAAAAATGAAGAACCCCTTTTATAAGTTTCACTTTGTTGTTTTGAGCTCACTATTTATATCTACAGTACAAGACTGGGGGATATATGCATGTGACTTTGGAAGTGCCCCCTAAAAGGTTGCACCCCCTACTTTTGGAATGCTTCCTACACCCTCTGATGCTGCCTCCTCATATTCATACATGTACACCTATAAAAAAACAGTCTTACTGTCTGAGGATTGTTAATGACTCCAGTGTTGTATCCGAACTGAAAAGATGATCCAAGCACTGCAGCGGATGTTGCAAATAACAAAGGCAATGTCAGAGAGCTCTGTAATGAAAGAAAATAAACAAGGTTGGAAAAATCCTACAGTAGTATACATATACTGTAGTGGTAAATTTCTACATAAACTTTAATAAAGTATGTTTACCATGCGTTTCTTGGAAGTTGTACTATCTTTTTTCATTTTAAACTTTGACTAAAATTTAATTATGAACAAAAAAATAAAATTAAAAATTCTCATTTATAATCATCTAAAACAAATTTATAAAGTCATCAAAAAAAATTCCTAAAATTTTCAGTTATTTTAGTAACAGAATTAAGTTGTATTACAAGAAACACATTTTGCCAAAGATGTACCGTTATACTAGGATTTTAGCACAAAATTTCTGAGATGTAAGAAATCAAAGTTTGAGAAATTGTTGGTTCACTGCAAACACAGGAGGACAAATCTGGAGTCAGTTTATGGATAAAATATTTTTTCATCAAACTTTATATTTCTATCTGTAGGCAGAGCTGGATGTAAGTTTTAAACCATCAGACATTGATACTAATTGATCGCTCTGAAAACAAAACTTGATTTCCATTGGGCAATTCCAAAATGTGTGCTCAGGAGGGGTCAGTGACAAATGGGATTATAATTGGATTCTGTGATAGGTGTTTGGATTCTGGTGCGAGTGGGGTTCTGTGATGTGATTTGGAATGGGGTTCAGTAAATGGAATTGGGATATGGAGGAGGGGAGGGGAATTCCATGATGGGATATGGGGCTCAGATATTCGTGATGGGATTTAGGATTGGGATTCAGGAGGCTTTTGTGATGGGATTTGGATTCGAAGGAAAAGGGTTTTGTGATGGGATTTGGGATGGTGGAAGAGTCCTTGATGGGATTGGGATTCCATGATGGGATTTGGTTCTGTGGTGGGATTAGGATAGGGCGGGAAGGTTCTGGATTGGATTTGGGAGTGGGGGACCCATGACAGGATTCCATGATGGGATTGGGATGGGAATTGAGGTGGAGGGGGGAGGGGGTGGGGGGGGTGGAGGGGGGAGGGGGAAGGAGGAGGGAGTCTGTGATGGGATTGGGATTTCAGGGCTCTAAATGGAATTTAGAATAGGCCTAGGCTACTTATTGTCACAACCCAAGTACATGTATGTTATGATTGGGAGATCTTTGTAGTGTAATTAGGTTGTTGCAGATACCAGTTTCCAATTAGTCACATTTAAGCAAAATGTATTTTCCAAAAATCGATTTCTTCACTTCCTTTGCACACAGTCTGGTGGGATTTCACTTCTTTCATTTTATTATCCGATGAGATGTTTGTTGTATCTGCACCCGTTTTGGCCCCTCCCTTTTTCATGTCAGCGTTTGTATGTGTGCGTTTGCAACATTAGTTGTTACGCTATCATCTTGTGCACAAGACACTGAATTTCTTCCAGAGAATTGACCAATTTTAATACCCTTTTTGACAGAAAATTCGGGAAATTTACCAAAACATAAGTTGAAATAATGCACTTGTCAATTGTGTAACTCACCCCTACACCCCCGGACAAGGTGAGTCTTTGCGCCAAAATGGGTGGACAAAACAAGTACATTGATGCACCCCTCAGCCTCTTGGGTGACTGAAATTTTGACTTACCCCAAATCAATCACCTCTGTACAAAATTAATGGGTCTGAAGTAAATTGACCCACCCAAGAGTCACTCTAGTGACTGACATGTGAGTCACTATTTTGTATAGTGACTCACCATTGACTGACATTGCCAGGGGTAGTAGGGGTGAGTCATACAGTTGACAAATGCATAAGTTGTTTAGTTTTATGTTTGTGAGGTTACATTAGGCAAAATTTAAGGGTGTCAGTTAGTATTAACGTAGTCCTGTCAGACTGATGCCCATCCATTTTAGTATAATTGCCGTTAGTGATGGCTGGCCATCTGAGGGTACTACAAAAACCTATACCCTACTGTACTGTTTTAAGCGATGTGCTAAAACATAAGAAAATCTCAGTTTTAAGATCTTTATGAAAATGAAACCATTTTACCTTTTCTTTGCCCACAATGCTTATGTGTTTAGCCAATCCATGTCTTCAAAAAAAAACAAAATTTTACAGTGATTTTAAGTTACTTTAATTGATGCATAACACTGAACTACTTTTTTTTCCGTAAAATCATCTGACGAGCTCTTCAAGGTACGGTCAAAGTTCAACACTGCTATTGGGGCTATAATCTTTTAGCGGGGATAAAATGTTTTAGATCATTAGAGGAAATAAATTAAGATAATACTAATAAAGTACAATTATATATTCTAAACATTTTTTGAAATTTTATCTAATTGTTTTCGCATACAGTTATTTTTAAAACTAAAACTATTTATTAAAATTATATAAACAATAAAATATTGTATGCAAAAAATCAACCTGCAGTTTAGTGGAACATCCTAAAACTTATTTGCAGTCGTTTCAATAGTTGATCACAAACGTGCGGTGACTAAAAAGATGGTGACCAAAACATGAATCAAAATGTTTTCATCCCATCGTGGTGCTAAATATGTAAAGATTTAGGAAAAGTTTTTTAGGAAAAGTGTAGTATTTAGACTAATTGGTATAAATAAAGAATATCCAAAAAGTAACTTATTTTTCAATCATCAATTTTCCACATGTAAAATAAAAAAAACTTATAAGAATTGTTTACAATTTATCATAATCCTCATACCGCAATCCCAATGTTAACTTGTACTGAGGGATGTAACTAGGCATCTGTGTTAGTTTTCAAGCTCTAGTGTGACCACTGTACTGCACTGGGTATTAGCAATCGTGTTTAACTTTACTAACGTAACACAGAGCAGAGTGTTCCCATAATTTTGTCACAGCGATTCCTGATTCAACAAAGCAGACGGACTGCATAAAAGTTATGTTTTTTCCTCGATTTCAGAAATTCTGGAATTTGGGAATGTTTTTCTTTAACTGAAATATCATGATAAGGTATGCGCAATTTTGGTCGAAATCACGACAATCGTGTCTTCTCACATTGACCGAAATTAAAGTGCCCAGTGCCAGGTACCAGTATCAGGTATTGAGTTTTGCCAGTGCACCACAACTGGTTATCAAAGGCTGTGGACATTGACTTGGTTGTTGATGTTATGTCTGTCCGTACGTCGTAGCTGTGTTCTCGTCCGGGTCGCATTAAGCGTTTCGTGATAGCATTGTTACTATCATAACCGAACTCGCAGGCGACGACCCCCGTCATTGTAATTGTGTGTTCACTCGTCGTCGTATTGAGTTTCAGGACCGTGTAAGTTATGGAGCCACAAGATTACACTTACGATTCTTAAATAATCTATAAGATTACACAATTTACGTCGAAAGTTTAAAAAATCGTAGCGCTTATTCGCACGGATATGCGTGTGAACAAACGAACCTTATTAAGACCAATCAATTAAGCAAGTTAAAATCAAAACAAATTTTTCGTGGAATTGGTGTGATATAATCTGTATTTGTGTGACATCCTATGAACAATTTAAATACATTTTCTTCTTATCACTGTATTTACAAACCTGCTGTACAGTTTTTTCCTTGCCTTCCATGCTCGAATACTTATCGTCTTCCAAACAGTTTATAATCCAGGATGAAAATATTCTACAGTAGGTCGGAACGACAACACATTACACAACGAACTTTGCAGTAAACAATTTGCAAAGTTTGTTACACCAGGGATACTGTTATAGACCATATGTTACTTTTGCTTACATAACACTACATGTTACATCATCATACGTACTACGATGTACGACATGTGTCGTGGATATATAGATCAGTTATATGTAGCTATTTGTAAGGCTCAGGCTTAGGGATTGTGTGTAACTCAGAAGTGGGCGTGGTCATGTTGTCTTTTTGCTTGGTGGGTGTAAACCAAACTAGGACGCTCAATCGTGATCATATATACAGTCATTACATGTAGGTCACAGGGGAAAATTCGGCGAAAACCCATGCTTGACCATTGGGAAATGGCATAAATTGAACCATAGCCGGGGTTCTCGAGGTCAGACATCCGGAAATATATCAATCACGGCGACACGGCTACGTAACGATGCTTTTTTAACGATCTCAAATTTCAGTCAAAGGGACAGTCAGTTACTATTGCAGTCAATGGGAGAAAAACATATCTTTTGTCATTTTTCAACAAATACTGGACAGAATTTATTTTTCTTCAAATATGTTGTGAATTAGATAACCGTTTCCAACATATATAAGTACCATTAATTTTCGCTGAATGGCTGAAGCGACACAAAGTATTCATTACAAATATTCCATTGAGGAGGACAAAGTCAAAAGTTAGTTTTCACAGGTGCCTTAATTTTTTTCGGTAGTCGTGGGTACATCTACATTACTTAATGTATTTATAAATCTAGTAACCGTAACCACTCTTGATGAAAAGTGAAGCAGCTGATAAACACGTTGCATTAAAACAAAAACAGCTCGTGTAATTAAATTATCAAATAAGAATATTCATTTCATATGTAGGAGGAGCTCTAATATTTCTTCAAATTCTTCCTTTATCTGTTAAAATGTATTTTCTTTAGGCTTAACAATCTTAGTGGTACATAAAATCAAGTTATTTATTTATTTATGATTTCAAATAAATAAGACTAAATACAGATACACCTAAAGTTGTGATGAAATATGATCATATTTTGAAAAATTTGTTTTATTTTGCAATATATAATTTATTTATAACTTCACGTGTGTAGATCACCACAATTAAAATAAATGAAAAATAGTCAATTTTTATGATTCCTTCATGCGATAAGCGTCAGGAATCTGGTACGGCCCGTGAAAAGTGAAAAACAAAAGCAGCTTATCACCTGAACTCGGCCAAGTTTCAAATATTGATACGGTCGTGAGGTAAGTGTACATTATTTATTATCCAAAGCCAATTTAATTCGGTAATTTGCCAGGGTTCCAGTGTACAAGTAAATTTACGTGGGGCAATATTTACTATCACACCGGATTAGCCCAACTACGTTGAAAACTATGGGAAGCAATCATTCGTATTTCCTTAGAAAGTACAAGAACACCTTTTACAAAAGGCTGTCGTGGCATTTCATTTCTTTGTATCGATAGTAATAAAGAAAGCAGTGGCATGTCTAAAGGAGCTATTAAAAATGACATAGCCCCTCTTCCAAAATTCTGCCAAAGCCATAAATATAATTAACTGAAATATCAAATGAACCAGTGTAAAATATAGAAGATGGCATTTTTTGTAATTGTATCGACTGAGTTCTCGTCAAAGGCCAGTTATCGTCTCTAACGTGGAGATAAATATAGTTCAATTCGTTCGTTTTGATTTGTCGAAATACATTTATCCAATGTATGCACTCATATACCGATACACCAACCAGAAATTGTTTGGAATAAAAAAACATAAGGGAACATAAGGGAACTCCTACCAATCGCCCGTTTATATGCTATATGGCGAGAGAGAGAGAGAGAGTTGAACACACAATTACAATGACGGGGTCGTCGCCTGCGTATTCGGTTATGATAGTACAAATGCTATCACGAAACGCTTAATACGACCCGGACGAGAACACAGGTACGACGTACGGACAGACATAACATCGACAACCAAGTCAATGTCCACGGCCTTTGATAACCAGTTGTGGTGCACTGGCGTTATATGGCGGTATTCATCCAGAGATTAAAAGTTGCTGCTCCATACAACTTGAGATAAAACTTTCTCCTGCTTTATTCACCTCTGCAAGTGTGCATTCAGCCTTTGTGAATGTGTCCAACTGATCATAGTCCTGTTTTTTGTGTGCACAAGATTAAACGCCTTGTGTTTGCCCTGACGATAGATGGCAGAAACAGTATCACATCCTGTTATAGCATGTATAACCATCAAGTGCTTGGCTGTGTCTCTGATCGCCTGCTGAATTTCATTAATGATGTAGAAGGTTGTCGGATTGCTTTGGAATAACATGTACACATTTGTTGAAGTAGTTGCTCGAGTACCTATAGCATGACCGATAAGTCAGTATCTGTCCTACAACTGGCAACTCTACTGACTCTGCTCTGCTAACGGCAAGTTCTGTGGACACAATTAGTGAATCTGCATCTGCCTCTGCCTGCTTAACGCGTATGCCAAACATTTGCATATTTCATACAGATTTTGAATCAGTCTTTTCTTGTTCATACTGTTTGTCAAGAATGTTGATTGAGGAGTGGTGGTTGGTGTGTAATTATCAAATATGACCTCACTAAATGTACACTTCTGAGCTCCCCGCCTGTGGTCAGCTACCCTCGTTGAAGCATGGTGCTGTCATAACCATCAAAACCACTGTTGATCCAATACCATAATGCTTCAGGATGTACGGTATATATGACCGACATACATCACCATAGGTTGACGGCTGGTGCCAAGTGGCTGTTTGAAATAGGTGTCCACCATCTAAAGTGAAAAACCAAGTCCCTGGTACGTTGGATTGCTGTGAAACAAATGATTTGAAATGGACACCAAGAGAACTCTTTGCAGGCTTTCGCATTACACCATCATGGAAGAGGGAAGGTGGTTGATTCTAATAAATAATATTGCCACTACATGTCTATATCAATATTTTTCTTTTCATTAGAAATGGCTTTGCTTAAAACCAGGAACTCCTCGACCGGCCCTCATAAAAAAACAGGGCCGATGTGATAGTAAATTTTGGCCCCTGTAAATTTGGGTCCTCCGGTCCTTATTTCCTAAGGAATGTCTAGTGAAATTGGTCCCCTGGACTGATCTTACTAGGTGATTTACTTAGTGTGTCTGTACGGTTCTTTCAATTAATTTTGTGTACTGAAGTGATAAGCTAAAACCGAAATTTGTAATGTTTATGTACGGAATACAGCACCGCAGAATTTGACCACAAACAATGTACTGTTTTTTAGTTGGTTTTTTCTCACAGAAATTAATCCATAGATGAAATTCGGCAACACCCTTCGCAAAGGGGTCAGCAGCAAAGACTAAATACTAATCACAATATAAACCTGATAATTCATGTTGCGTAATTGAGCAAACTCTCATGAGATCATATCTAGATTTTTAATGTATGACAATACTGACACAACTCTGATATAACTTTCTTTGTTTTTCTCATCTCAGCAAATGTAGACAATTAAAACTGAAGCTTTGAAAATCTGTTTTTTGTTTGTTTTCAAAACACCTCGCATCATCGTCGGTCATCAAAGTTGTAGCCTATGAATTTACATCCTGTATTGATGAGCGCGGACTGTTTTTTTCTACGATGGAGGACCAAACTTACTGGATGGTTACGGTTTTATGGTCTGGGGGACCAAATTTCCCAGGAAAGAAGGACCGGGGCCCAAATTTTCCAGCAATGTTTTTACTATGAAAGGGGACCAAATTTACTGGATGGCTACGGCTTTATTGTATGGGGGACTTCCTAAGAAATTTGGTCCGGGGGCCAAAATTAACTGGGACGGAGGGAGGGGGGGGAGGAATTTACTTACACCGGTCAAAGTAAAAGTTATTTTTTTCTTTATTTCCCCAAACCACAAAACTGTGAACTATTCAACACTCCATACAAGCTGTTCAATGAACCATGTGTTTGATTTCCATCCAACACAAAAAAAAAGTTTTTTGAAACAAAAATGTCAAGACAAAAGACATCATATACTTCTTGGGAGATGCAGCAGCATCTCCCAAGAAGTATGAAATGTCCTTTAAAGCAAAGTTTATCCTGTGAAATGATGCATAATATGCAAGTCTGAAATTTGCACAAGTTTTTAAGCAGTGTCTGTACTAATGTATTATATTGACTCCAGTCTGCCAGTAGTAAATTCAGCGATAGCAATAATTAACTAAAAGTTTAGTCTGAAATATAATACGGTGCATGATATTCTTTAACAAAGGTAAAACAATATAGCGATTATAACTAGATCACATAGGAAACAACGTTATTGGCGGGTAATGATGTATGCACGTTTGTTTCATTGATTGAATTGGAGTTCCGAATCGTAAGCAATAACACAATTTTATGAAACAAACAGACAAATGAATTATTGATTAGGTGTATGCGGTTGTCTCACAGGAGTACTATATACCAGAGAGTCGATTCTAACCCCTGTGAATACCAAGAGGCTAGGTACAATGAGGCTAGATACCAATGGTGATTATTGTACCAGTATGCTGTGCATAAGGCAAACAGTCCGGCAATATAAACACTTTCATAACTTAATATATGAAGTTTTTTGTAGGCCTGATTACTAATATAGTCCGATAGTTGACATCTTGGAATCATGATGACTTAATATTGGATTAGAAAACATCTTGATTATTCCGTTAGAACAACAGCAAAGATTAAGACAACGCAACGATAAAAATTATGGTAAGTTTTCGCTTTTAAAAAAGGGAGTCACTCTAGAATGGTTCACTTTGATGTTATCCCCGTCTGGGCAGCGCACTTCCGAGGTGGAAATAATAGAGCACCACCAGCATTAAAATTGCCTAAGCATTTTCTTGTTCTTCCGGAACCAACAACCTCGGTTGTGTAGCGCGCTCCGAGGTGGAAATATCAATTTTAATGGAAACGGACGAAACCTGTGTCAATATTATTTCAGTTATGAGAGGGAAATTAAGGATGACTGTGCGGCGCACTTCCGAGGTGAAGTGTAAAACTGACATTTAGATCTATTCAAGAACAATAGATTGATGAAGATTTATGGTTATTTTGACATTTGAGATTGTCAGTGCGCTGCCCAGAGGCGTAGGGAGCCGGAGGGGGGTTCCCTCGAGCGGATTTCGCCTTCCCGGTGTGCAGGCTGCCCGATCGCCCCCATGCGATGAAATGCTGGGGAGAAAATGTTATCTCTTTCGTGTGTTTCTATGGCGACATTTCGGCAGCAGCCTCGGTTTTTTTTTTCAACCCCCCCCCCTCTAATTTTAGCAAAAAGTGAAATCGAACATCGGGGGAACCGATTACAAAGCACTTCCCACCCAGACATAAACTGCACAAAATATTCAACAGAAACACCCTAAAAATCAGTTACAGCTGTTTAAAGAACATGCGATCTATCATGAAATGCCACAACACCAAAAACATCGCGTACACCAACAAAGATACCAACCAAAGAACATTCAACTGCAGGGACAAAGCAAACTGCCCCCTCAAAGGAACGTGCTTGGCAGAGGCATTAGTATATAAGGCAGACGTGACGGCGAGTGATGAACAAAAAACATACATCGGAAACGATTAGAAATCATTAATTTCATGAAAAGCACGCAAAAGAAACAGAATTATCGAAGCATGTTTGCGCACTGAAGAAAGAAGGCAAAAGCTAGTACAACATCTCTTTCTGTCTTGGCAAATCCCCAAAAAAAATCGAACACACAAATGCGAAAATCGGATCAGTGTAATTCCCTCCCCCTCCCTTCCCTCCCTTCCTCTCCCCACCCCCTCCCCTCCCTTCCTCTTCCTCCCTCCTGATTTTTCCGATAATACTTTTTTCACCATGAGTCATTCTTCAGTTCTTAGTCACGGTTTACGTCAATTTTCTTCAAATTTTAGAAACATTCAATCCATGTTTGGGAAATCTCCTTCAATCTTTGGGAAATTTCCTTCAATAAATCATTGTCGTGCAATTTTCGGAATATTTCCTTCATTTTGGGGTAATTTTCTTACTCGCAGTTTTCTTCAATATTCGGACAATTTCCTTTATTTTCGGGAAAGTTTTTTTCAATTTTTGGTCAATTTTCTTTAATTTTTGGTCAATTTCCATCAATGTTTGGAAAATTTCCTTCAGTTTTCCTCAATTTTCAGTAAATTTCCTTCATTTGGGCCAATGTTTCTTTAATTTTCCGAAAATTTCATTCATTGTTTGTGAAATAAATTTCAATCTTTGAGAAATTTTCTTCATTCTTGTGTATTTTTTTTGGAAAAGTTCCTATATTTTGTGCAATTGTTCTTCAAATTTCGGTAAATTTTCATATTTGGGAAAATTCTTTCATTATAAGTCGTTCAATTTTCGGGAATTTCCTTCATTAAGGGATAATTGTTAAAATTTTCGGCAGATTTCCTTCATTTTGGAGCAATTTTCTTCAATTCTAGTTGAATTTTCTTCAATTTTTCCTTCAACAGTTGGGATATCCCTTCGATGTACGATAAATTGAAGCTGATTTTACGGAAATGAAGGAAATTGAAAAGTGATGCAGGGTATAAAAATATATATATATATATATATATATATATATATATATATATATATATATATATATATATATATATATATATATATATATATATATATATATATATATATATATATATATATATATATATATATATATATATATATATATATATATATATATATATATATATATATATATATATATATATATATATATATATATATATATATATATATATATATATATATAATATATATATATATATATATATATATATATATATATATATATATATATATATATATATATATATATATATATATATATATATATATTTATATACCCTGCATCACTTTTCATTTTCCTTCATTTCCGTAAAATCTGCTTCAATTTTTTTTCAATTTCCTTCATTTTCGAGAACCTTTCTTCAATTTTCGAGAAGTTTTTTATCACTTTTCTGGAAATATCTTTCAATTTTCGTAAAATCTCCTTCATGTTAGTGAAATTTGCTTCATTATGTGCAATCTGCTCCAATTATTGTGTAATTTCCGGCTGCTCCACTTATTTGGGCAAAATCAAGACCTCCCTCCATTTCAAACTTCTCTCATACGCCGATGGAAGGGTGGGAATTTCCTATATAAACCCGGCCAACTGGCCAAAGAGGTTGGTGAAAGGGTCATTGCCGAAGGCCAGTCAAAGAGTCCCACATTTATAGAATTTTCACTTCCTTTGCCCCAGAAAAAAAGACTAGCTTCGTCACAAGTTTTCACCCACATTCCCCCTCCAAAAAAGAGAAACTCAGACAAAGATCTGCGCCCCTGACCATCAGATGACTATAGAGAGCACAGGGATACTAGAGTGTCACCATGGGAAGGGGCTGGGGAAGATCGGGAAGGGCCCTTGGAGGCTCGGCCCTTGCGCCATTGATTAGCCTAGTTTAAAGTGTTTGAGTAATAATTCAAATCGCCCAAACCTCTTGCTGTTTGTGGTTCACGGGGTTAACATTGATTTATTTATATATATATATATATATATATATTTTTTTTGGGGGGGAGGAGGTGGGGCTAAAACAAATATATTGGAGAAGGAGTGATATTCTCCATATACCCCTCACCATCGTGACGTCACTACCCTTGTTATTTGCCTCAAACCACCACGACATGATGCTTTCCAGGCAGTTACATATACCACGGAGGAAATGCGAAGTTTGGGCCCCACTTTCCCAAAACTAAATTTAACGTTACCATGCCAGGTCCGATCCATTGAACTCGGGCATTGAACCACCCTTTCTGGACCACACTTCTTTTCACACTTTTTGGAGGTTGGTTTCGATAAATTCTATTCCCTGTAAAATATACGGTGGTGCGGGCCAATGATTATAGCTTGGCTTTAGTCTTACGCATAACAAGTCATGTCAGAAGTCGAAACTTTTAAAAATAATACTTTTTTTTTTTTTACTTTACAGCGTCCCACAAGGATTAAAAAGATTATGGTCGGTGCTGTAACCTTGTCGGCGCTGTATGCTGCAATATCTATGCTTCAGGTTAAGGTGATCCCTGCCCCAGAGTCGGTCATCTGGTTCAATTTAAAAGACGATGGAAAAATTGTATCATTAATTGGCAATCATATAGCTAGTGACAATAATGTTCCTCACAATCATATATCTACTACAAAGACCAACGGGTCATCGTCGTATGCTGGTGATGACTGGTACTGGTCATTCTTTAAGAATGTGACCAAACCGAAGGTATTGCAAAATGAAGAAATGATCAAATCTGTTAAAGGGTGGAAGATACCGAAGGATCTATACAGGGTTGGAAAACAGGTAAATCTTTATCGATTTGGAAGGTTCTTAATGTATACTTTCATGATTATCATATACATTTTATATTCTGACTAAACAGCTATACAATCTGTTAAGACCCCGTAACAATTTTGAGCTTATCACCCCTGAACCAATTCGAAAATATAAGGGCGGATTTCTTTTCGGTGTCAAGTCCTTTCGGCGATTTGCAGCGTTCCGGATCATGCTGGTCAACCACACTGCCACATAAGGCGAAATAAGTATTGAAAACTATCTGAAGGAAAGCTTCGTATTTCGATATACGGGAGCTGAACATGATCGGAGAGAAAAATACGGCGGTACTTCTCTCAAAATTGATGCGAATGCTGGCATGAGAGTGATAACTGAGCTGACGAGGTGGTAAATATATTTAGAAGAAATTTCAAAGTAGTAACGTATTTCATATGCAGTGGCTGTAAACAGTTCTAGTTCATTAAAGTCTGAATATTCATTAGATCATGCATATTCAGAGTATTATTTGCATATCCTTCTCTTTTCAGATCTTTGACTCCGTCCCAACAAGTTTTTTAAAGGAGTTTAAAAACCCGTGCTGGTACCAACATGGTGGTAGTGGATTAAAGTGCTTACCATATTTCTATCTGGCGGGAATGGCAAAATGTGGATCGACCGACTTATGGTATAAGATAATGCAACACCCACAGGTGATTGACACCGGCCAGAAGGAGCCTCATTGGTGGAATCACAACCGCTTTGGTAGGTATCTGTAAGTTCCTATAGTGATGCTTTGACTTCCTGTTATTTCTTGCATGTTTGAGCTAATCCTCATGTGACACGTGGTAACAGTTTGAAGTTGACCAAAGACATACAGTTCTTTACTAACTCTGGGCGTATTTGATTAATTGATTGATTTTTTGTGGTGGGGGTGGTATTAGTTTGGGCTTTTTATGGGGTGACTAACCCTTCAGCCCTTCTTAGCCCGTAATCTTGTTATGTTATCTTATGTTATGTTAATGTGTTTGGACGAGAGTGGACAACCCCCTAATTTGCATTGAACATTATCCTGTGATAAACGGACGTCGATACATTATCAAGGGTTGTTTTACTTTTCATTGGGAAGTTACTTTTCTCACTTAAAGGAGCACCAGACCAAAAGTGAGGGCGTTTGTTTTTGCGAATTTCACAGATCATTCACAAAAATCGATTCCTCTATAACCCATAGACGATGTGAGGGCAAAGGTTACTTGAATATAAATATTTCCAAAAAATTGCTATATTATTGCGTGCTAAATAAACAATTTTTTTTTGAGGGGGAGGGAAAGGGGGAGGGGGAATCTAAAGATACGCCCTCACTTTTCGGTCTAGTGCTCCTTTAAGATCGGTCTAAATTTAATTCTGTGTTAGATTTTAAAACTGTCAAAGAAAACATTGCGGCAGTTTGTTGATTCTTGTCCTTAATTTCAAACATCTGAACATGAAAGATACGCATAAGCAGGGTTCAACCTCCCTTATAAATTACTGTTATGCTCTATTTAGTGAAAGATGCGTAACGATTGCCGCAACACAAGCGCGAAGGAAGCATGTGTACCAGGGGGCTTTAGTCCGATTTTAGTTTCCCCATTTATAATCACTGGACGTGACCACACTTGGCCGTAAAATTCCCACAATTGTGAATGTAAATGGGACAAAAATGAGACTTTTGAAGGAGGAGGAAGATTGAGGTTCGTGGTAAATAAACTGTCAGAACCTTACCCCTTCCACCCCCTCCCAAGACAAAAATTGTTCATACGCCGTTGCCTTAACATCTATTAAAAACCATCATAGGCCTAGTTGTAAAAATATGCACAAAATCGTTTAAACATCGACCATTTTGATTTTACAGCTTTTGAAATATCAGATGTCACATTAATTTTGATATTCTATGCAAATTTGAATATTCTATGCAAATTTGAATATTCTATACAAATTTTGTGATATATTACAGGGCGATCTTGGTATACCTATTTTCTTTAATGATAATGAAAAGCTTGGCCATGACCTGGCTTATTATTATTTGTTCCAATATAAAATGCTCCGTCATTCCTATGTAGACATAATAGCACGCACCATGCATTTTAATGTACCTGTAGTTTCATTTCCAGAAATTAAAAAAGCGGATCATGGCTATTCAAACTATATGGCATCCGGCACAAGCCAGTTGGTTGCAGCTGGAGAAGGCGGGAAGGTGAAAGGTGAGTCAATGTACGATTTTGAACATAGGTGTTGAAGCCGGGGGAACTGGGAAAGTTCCCCCACACTTTTCCGAAAATGACAAAAGTGCCCTTTATAGTAGGAAACTGGCGACTTTTGTCAGTCGTGTGCAAGAAATGAATGTACCCCCATTGCAAAAGTACCCCTTTAATAAAATGAAGCTCCCCTTTTATTTTATTTTGGGGTTTTTCGGCTCACTTATTCTGATTGTAATAGGAGACATATGACTTGGGTAGTTCCCCCTAAGAGTTCGTATCCCTCCCCACTGTTCCATCCCCCCTCCCCAACACACACACACATCTCTAAGGCTTACTATACTCCTGATATCTTGGCACCCCCACACACGCGTATTTTTGGGCGTTGGCCATGGTACTAAGTGAGGGAAAATTTCTACCCCGATAAATTCACCAATAGGTTTTTCACTAATTCCACTCCAATCTCTCTTCATGTTACAGTTATGGGTGACGGGACCCCAGCGACGCTATGGGACATCTATTTACTTCAAAAAGAATATTACGACGAAACTGTGACCGCTCCGATGCCATACACAAATACCGATATAATCGGCACGGTACAACCGCAAGCAAAAATAATCGTCATAACCAGAAATCCCGTTGAAGGGTGAGTTCTGTATGGATTCTCCTTTGCCTCTTTTTAATTAACATCAGCAGGGATCCAGAAAATGAAGAGGGGCTAGACGGTTCCCTTCCTCGAAGGTCACGCATGTCCGTCTTATATGAAAGAGAACTTCAAGAGAAACAAAATGGTAAAGAAAGCGTTTAAAATCTTATTTCATTAAGAAGATATTCAAGATTAAAGATCTAAAAATTAAAGATCTAATTTCATAAATGTAGAAATGACTGGTGTAGTAAGTCTACTATGGAAAGTTGGCGTCTTTATCCTCACATTCTTAACAATCTGGCAATTATTAATGTATTTTAAAGAAAGTTTATTTAATTGTTCCCTATTTGAATTATTTTCCCCGAGCTTTCTACAGGTGGTAAATTAGAAATACCCTTCCTATATGTCCTATAGATTCAGACATATTCCGTAGTTTTTAAGCCACAAGATCGCGCAGGAAAAACATAGAATACATTAAGACTTTTAGGAACCTGAGGCTATGACATCATAACTAGTCTGATTTCAGTCGATTCTACACAAATGATACCAAACTTTATCCTTAATCTCCTTAACGAAATAAGATTTTTGAATGCTTTCCTCGCTATTTTGTTTCGTTTAAAGTCTTTTTGATATAAGACAGATTTGCTTGACCCCTGAACTAATCTTTTAAATACGGCACTCTGCAGGGCTTTAGAAACCTGTTCACCACCCATTCCCATGCTATAAGGCCTACATTGACATGATTACTGTGTACAATTTAGAATTGATGGGAGGTGACGCACTTTCCTTTACCATGGGACGACTACCACCCACCCCGTCGGGGAACATTTTTAAAACAGTTTTTGGAAAAATGTGCATGCTTGCAGGTAACATACTCAGTGACGGCGCTACGGGAGTGGGGTGGGAACCCCCCCCCCCCCTTCCACGAGACCGCTTTGTCTCCCCCACTTTACACACAGAAAATGTTGTAAAGTGACATGCTTTGTCCGATTCATAGGCTTCCCACAGGAGACAAAATTGCCCCTCTCTTGCCTCCATGACCAAAATCCTGGCGCCGCCACTGAACATAAGTTCCGAATTTCGAGTGGACTTCATCCACGCCACCGCTTCTAACTTCAGAGACTAACACTTGATCTCGTTTGTGAAATCTTCTCCCATAGGGTAAAATCTGCGTATCTACAATTTTCAAAAACGGGAAGAACGCCAGAACATCTGCACAAAAAAGTTGTAATTACTGTTCAGTACTACAGAGACTGCTTTGAGAAATATGGCGTGCATACATGTGTAACGAGCAGGCAGCTGTTGAAAAATACAACTCTCACACCCGCGGTAAGTTCAAATTCATAAGTGTGCGTTTGTTTTCCACTGGCGGATCCAAGAGGCAGGCACGTAGCCAGAAATTTTGGAAATTTTAAAGGGAAGGAGGGGAAGGGAAGGGGGGGGGGAAGGGGGGGCAGGAGTCCTCT
>JAIGNY010004162.1:1465000-1515818 GCA_020152595.1 Chiridota heheva
ATATATATATGATATATATATATATATATATATATATATATATATATATATATATATATATATATATATATATATATATATATATGATATATATATATATATATATATATATATATATATATATATATATATATATATGGTTATGTTATATATATATATATATATATATATATATATATATATATATATATATATATATCTATATATATATATATATTATATTGAAATATAGCGTCTTATGCATAGTGTATGTCATACATATACTTATATTGAAAAATGCCCTTCAGCTATTGTTATCTGATTATGAATATTCAAAAGATAATTTTTGTTTATTAAGGTATGTTTACAGAAGAAGTCAACTTAGGCACCTATTTGTGTTTTTCTTTGGTAAATATTTAAAGAGGCCGTTGACCTCTTGGCAGGCATAATCAGAAATGTAATATAATTGTCTATTAAACCTTTTATTTGTTTTATACGTAAAAAACGTATAAATATTGTAAATTATCATATATATTTAAAATATATATTATTAATATTATACCACAAAATATTTAGGCTCCGCCTTTTTAAACTTACAGATTCTTGCTTTACAAATTTTTTAAATTTTTTAGCCATTACTCTAAAACTGACATTTTAAAGTTCTTTGTGGTAACATTCTGTACCTTAAACTGCGTTATATTGTATATATTTTCAATAAATATTATTTGTATTATATAAGAAGATAATCAAACTCCGCCTTTTCATAAAGAGAAACGCGCCCATGGTGATGGCGTACTTTTACTTTTGTAGTAAAAATATTTAGGCTTCGCCTTTTTAAAGTAACAGATTCCTGCTTTACAAATCTTCAACCTTATTTTGGCCATTAATCTAAAACTGACATTTTTAAGTTCTTTGTGGTAATATTCTGTACCTTAAAGTGCGTTATATTGTATATATTTCCAATAAATATCATTTGTATTATATAAGAAGATATTTAAACTCCGCCTTTTCATATAGAAAACCGTCAAAAGTGATGGCGTACTTTAAATTTTGTACTTAAAATTTTCAGGCTCCACCTTTTTAAAGTAACAGATTCCTGTTTTACAAATTTTCGAACTTATTTTAGCCATTACTCTAAAACTGACATTTTAAGTTCTTTGTAGTAACATTCTGTACCTTACCTGCGTTATATTTATACAAATTTTAAATAAATATTATTTGTATTATATAACAAGATAATCAAACTCCGCCTTTTCAAAAAGAGAAATGCACTTACAAAAAATGTAGGGCGCACTTTTACTTTCAAAAGCTGGGCGTTTTAGAAAGTTAGCGTTCAGCTGCAGTTACAGGCGCACTCAGATTCAATGTATTATTCTGACGTTCTTATGATATTTAAACACACTATTCGGTGATGGTTTTGGTAACTTCTTTGATGTTGATGTTTAAATCAAACGCAATTATTTCAAAAATACTAGTGTAAACAATGCGAAATTCCCGATGACATGGCAATGGAGGGCTCTTGGGACGTTATAAACCTTGGTAAACCACAAACTGACCAGATAGAAACTGTTATCAATTTTGGGAGGTAAGGGGAGGGGGGGGACTTCCCCAAATGGGTGTTCTTTGTTCTGGTTGCCTACCAAGGCTGAACAAGAGCTCATTTTCAGTGGTCAAGCATGTCCATCTTATATGAAAGAGGACTTCAAAAGAAACGGAATGGTGAAGAGTCCATTCAAAAATCTTATCCCGTTAAAGAGATATCTAACTTAAAACTCTGTCTTATCTGTGTAGAAAAAACTGGTGTAGGAAAGTTGGCGTTTTCATTCTTAACAATTATTGTTAATGTATTTTAAAGAAAGTTGATTTATTGTTTCACTATATAGATTATCTTTCCTCGAATTTTCTCCGGGTGGTGTATTATAAATACTCTTCCTAGATTCAGGCTACTTTTTTCTCTCGACATATCCTATGGTTTTTAATCCACAAAATCGCAAGACAAAATATGATAGAATACATAAAGACCTTCAGGAATATGAGGCTATGACATCACAACTAGTCTGAATTTAGTCGTTTTTACACAAATGATTCCAAACTTTAAAGGCCATCTATCGTGATTAAAATGTGGCGGCGTACAATTTATTTCAAAACGATACTGATTGGCCTATCAATGTAAGTGCACACTACACCATTGTGTTTCGACTAATCAAAACGCAGGAATTGAATTTCATTTACTTGTAACGTTAGAGACGACAATTGGCCTTTAAACTTAGATACCTCCTTAACGGATACGATGTTTGAATCTTTCTTCACTATTTTGTTTCTTTTGAAGTCCTCTTTTATATAAGATAGATTTGGTTGACCCCGGGACCAATCCTTTGACATGTTTGATGCTAAAAGTCACGCATTTGCTTTATCTTAACTTACACAGCTTGTTCATTACGTGCGCGGCGCGTGCAGAGCATCCGAGGATTTCTAACAAGACAATTTTTAAGAATGACTCTCTTTTTTCTTTTTTATACTTTATTTTTATATTTTGCAGTATCTAAAGCATGGGTTTGTGCCGGTGTATATAAAAGACTGGATGCGATACTATCCAAAGAATCAAATTAAGGTCGTTGAACTTGGCGAGTGGCATGTGAACTGTACCTCAATTTTGCCAAATATATACGAATTCTTAGAATTGGGTAAGTGTACAAGTATGATTTCAATTCATGTTTATCATTATTATCATTATTATTTTTTGCAACATCTTTTGGGTTAACAAAATCTGCATTAAAACCTGTACCAAATAATGCCAAGTTATATCCTGATTTGGAGATCGAGACATGCGCAGTGGCCATAATTTAAACTTGCTAATAAGTTCAGCCTTTTTTTCTTCTTCGATTTTTCCTATCTTTGGCTTTAACTTTTTTTTACCGTTATGTATTTCTTTATAGAGAATCAAATTGGGAAAGATGCATTGTGGGTTATAATGACACGAAATCTCCGATTGGGAGATCTCCAGATCGGGAGCTTGGACCGGACTGTAAAATGTTCCAATGTGCACTGCTGATAGACCATTTAATTATATGCAACCGTTTTGGAATAAAATGCGCCGGCACGTTATAATTACGATAGACGGTCTGAAACTGAAAGAAATATTCCCCTCGAATTTTCTTTTTTAATTTATATGATAGGTATAATTAGTGTACCCATGTAGATATCTTATACCGTTTTAGGAGTTATTGCATTTTAAAGATATCATCAGTTTGACATCGCAGTGTAAAATGTGATGTCCAATAGCGGCGCCACGGGAGGGGGCCGTGGGGCCACTTCTCGGCAAGATCGAATTTTTAATTCGTCCAAATCCGAGGAGAAACGGGCAAAGGGAACAGGGGAAGGGGTACGTAATCCACTGAAAGATTATTGCAGAATCACATGTACTGTTTATGCATATTGGGACAGTTTCAATATTTTCATATTCAATCAGTTTTCCTTGGCATGAAAAAGGCATGATCCCACACACATTTTGGGCCAATTGTCCCCCAGTTAGTGGCGCCTGGCGTCGCCACTGGTGATGGCATACTATCGTAAAGCCAGATCCATTACATTTCTTATGTATTTCTATGAAACAAAAACATATTTATCTTTTATGGGTACGGCTTATGTGAGCAGAATCAGCATATGTGTAAAGCAGCACGTTCTTATGAAATATATCAAAAAGTATCGTAAATTAAGCAAAAATATGCTCCCGGAAGTTTAGGAAGAGGCAATTAATTTTCAACGAAAGACACAACAATTGGTATGGATTTGCCTTTATCTGTTTGATATATCACACTGTACATTGTACATACAGAACACTTTTCAAGACACTCGTGCAATCTTTGTAATGCAAAAACTCCACAACGGAGAAAAGGTATCAACATGATTTTTACACCAAATAGTTTTCTTTGATATTCAAATATTGGTGCACGAGATAAAAATTCACAGGATTATTCCTTTGTAAGGCAGTCAGAGGCAGCAGAGCGTTCAAAATATTGCTAGGTAGGGAGGGGGGAGGGGGGGGGGGGAGTAATGAGGTGATGTGACATGTGATAACAAATGGGGGATTATAATGAGGTCAGGTGACATGTGATAACAAATGGGGGGAAAGGTGATAACAAATGGGGGCGGGGGCGTTATCGGGTAACGTGATTACACGTGTTCAAGTAAACTTTATTGGGGATCAAGCCCTCAGTTCCACCGCCCAAGCCCTCAGTTCCACCGCCCTATTTGTAAATTGAAGATTGTAATTTACTTCTTAATTGATATTCATATTTTCCCTTTCTCTACCAACAGAGTCGATTGACAGTGCGGAGATTGCCACATTTTGTTCGACAGCCATTCAAAATAAGAACAGAAAATATTCAATGGACTACTTACCAGAGACAGTGGAAATATTAACAAAGTTTTTTGAACCCTTTAATAAAATGTTAGCCGATTTATTACAAGATTCTAAATTTTTATGGAAGGAATAAATGCACGAAAGGAAGGCATTTAATAGTCTCTGAAGTTTAAAGATTTAAATTTTAAATCTTTGGCTGGATTTCAAATATTTGAAGTCTATTCCACTTACATTCTCATGTGACACTTGGTAACAGTCTGAAGTTAACCAAAGAGTTCTCACGGATAGATACTTGGCGTTTTAGCTTTTCGCAAAGAGTTGTTAATGAGTGGAATGGTTTACCTGAGTGGAATGGTTTACCTGCGTGGAATGGTTTACCTGAGTGGAATGGTTTGCCTGAGTAAAATGGTTTACCTGAGTGGAATGGTTTACCTGAGTGGAATGGTTTACCTGAGTGGAATGGTTTACCTAAGTGGAATGGTTTACCTGAGTGGAATGGTTTACCTGAGTGGAATGGTTTACCTGAGTGGAATGGTTTACCTAAGTGGAATGGTTTACCTGAGTGGAATGGTTTGCCTGAGTGGAATGGTTTACCTGAGTGGAATGGTTTACCTAAGTGGAATGGTTTACCTGAGTGGAATGGTTTACCTGAGTGGAATGGTTTACCTGAGTGGAATGCTTTACCTGAGTGGAATGGTTTGCCTGAGTGAAATGGATTACCTGAGTGGAATGGTTTACCTGAGTGGAATGGTTTACCTGAGTGGGTAGTTGGCTCCAATACTGTTCACAATTTCAAAGTCAACATATGAACAACATATGAACATTATATATAGGCCTAAGCTATTTACTAACTCTGGGCGTCTTTGGTGTGTGTGTGTGGGTGTATGTGTGTGTGGGTGTGGGTGGGTTTGTGTCACACAACATACTGTACATTACAAAATATCCCAATTTTTCGTGTTCTGGTTGAAAAAGTATCCCAAACTGGTCTCTTGTACCATAAGTTTCAATGGGGCAGATGGTTTGTTATATGCTACCTTGATTGCCTGCTACCTTGATTGGCTTGTAGGGACTTTTACAGTAACAAAAACAAGCCATAGATTGTGACACCGTTACGGGATTACAAGGGGGGTGGGTTAGGGTAAGAGGGGGGGGTAAGATTGAGGGGGTAAGAGGGCTAATCAGAGGTGCTAAGATAATGAAAAGTGGGTGGGGGTAAGAGGGGAGGGTAAGAGTGGGGGGGGGGGTAAGAGGGGGAGAATGATAGTGGGGGTGGGGTAAGAGGGGGAGGATAATAGTGGGGGTAGATTGGGAGGGGAGGATGATGGTGGGGGTAAGAGGGCTAATCAGAGGGTTGTTAAGATGATGAAAAGTTTGATAAAGATGAAGTGTCAGAAATAAGTGTTTGTTCACGCCAGACCAAATGTTGTGCATGTGCCTCAGTACTGGGGATATGCAATTGTAACTGATATTGCCCGTCCATTGGAGGGGCGGGGTGACGTAATGGAATGAGGACCACGCCTGGCCGCGTGGAGCATGATTGCAGGCAATTGGCGTGTTGCTGGAAGTTGTAGGGCGGAGAATAAAGGAGATAGAGGGGGGTGGAAGGGGGGGGGGTGGGGTTGTAATTCTAAAGGGTTGGGCGGGAAATGCCAAGTATGGGCAGAAAGAGGATTAAAAACTATAGAGATCACGCCATGTCCAAGAATCACAGGATGCGGGAATGATTAGTCTGAATTTTTGTCGAAAAAATGTTACGTGGGCTTAGCAAATGAGAGACAATGACGAAATGTAGCCACACACTCCACTAGTATAAAGTCGGAGAGTTACATGTGAAGAAACATGTTGATCCCACAATATTCATAGGCCTATTTATTCCGCGATATGTCTTTGCCTGTTCAGGGCAGCAGGCACCTCAAATTAAATGTTGAAAATATGAAGATAGATATTAATATTTTTGACCTTTTGTCGCAGGTCTTTATGTGTCGCCGTCACGTGACAATTGTGCATCTTTTAATATGTTTGAATTTTGTAAATCCCCAAAATAAGAAAATGTTTTCGGCAGGTCAACTGTCTTGACGTGAAAATTTGAATTTTTTAAAGTTTTTAAAACATTCTTGATTATTTTAGAAAGAATGGCACGCTGGTCGTGATACCACAGACGGTCATTTTGTGCATCCATTACAAGTTAATCGAGAAGAAATTGAAGGCAATTAGGTTAAATCTCAAAAACTGTTTTCACCTCAAACTAAAAAATCCAAATATTAAACTGCTGAAAGCTGAATAAAGGGGAACTTTCTGTGCAGTTTACTAATTTTTGTTGTTTTAACTGGGAACAGCATGAATATCGTGTTTCTCAACTTTTTTATGTAAAACACCTCATCACAGCTAGATTTCTTCGAAACCTTAAAATCATTAATATGTTCTTTTTATAATCAATTAATCAATACATACAGATCTTTTCGATATTCATTAAATCATACCCCTGTGTAATTACTTCATCAACTGCAATACTATTTATTCCAATTAAATATTATAAACCTTAATTTATTTATGCTACCTTTTTTTTTGTTAAAAACGAATCTTGTTCAGTAAAAACAAATTACAAACTTTTAGAAAACCAAACCTGTTGTCGTTATTTCTTATACTAATAATCTAATTTGTAAGGAGTAAATTAAGATTAAGATAGGTGGGGGCATAGGCGGCGGAACTTGAGATCACAGAGGGCACGTCATCTCCCCCAATTTTGTCAACAGTGTAAAAATATAAAAAGTGCCCTTTTTCATAGTAAAAAGTGCCCTTCCGACTGTCTGACTGTCTGAGGGGGAGAAATGCTCTTTTTCAGAGAAGGAATGTGCCCTTTAACTGTTCAAACATTGAAAATCATTCTTCTTTAGACTATATGTATGCTATTTTCATTTAACTGTTGAAGAATGTAACACAGTATCGCCCTGAAAGAAACCAAAATTGTGAAATTTTATAATCTATTTATCAATTTTCCCAAACACGAAGTTGGGGGCCCAACAACTCCACATTGGATTTTTTTCTATACTGAAAAATCAGTTACATCTGCCTACTTTTATTTTCTCCAATTATTAAGTGTAAAAAGTCTTTAGAATAGGACCTTATCAGAAATGTGTGAGCCATCACAAATTTCATTAATGAAATTGGGCTCGAGGCAAAACTTACAATACGGACTCGGGCATTTATCGTCCCCATCTTTTTTGCAAATTTCAAAAAGTGCCCTTTTACGGAGAGGAACTTGAATGTTCTGTCAAATATTAAAACAACAGGCTTGTCTTTTTATTGTCAGATTGAATCAAGTTGCACAAATATTTGCTATGGCCGATCAGCCCATATTTCAATAGTGGGGCACCTTTTATCAGTTTTGCGGGGTCACTATAGTCACTGACTTGCTGAATACTGGATTGTAAATTTGGAATATTTCTTGTAGTATATTCTGACATGACTGATAAACCGTGTTTAAAGGAATATTCCCATGTTTTTTCGTAACATTTCATAAGAAAGATAATTTGTTTAGAAACACTTAGTACAAAACTCATGTTGATATGTTATTCTTACCAGGAGATATTCAAATTTTAAAGTTCATGAAAAATGCTCATAAACAAATAGAAAAAGGCTTAGAATGACATCACAGCAACACATTCGCCCACAAAGTTGATGTATTTCATTAAAATCTATCATCATTTTGTATTAGTAAAACCTGCTAGAAAAATAAATTGATAAAAGGCAGGTATACCTGTATACATTGCCAATTATACTCAATTTCAATAACTTTTGGAACTTGTTTCTAATTATACAGAAACAACCAATTAACAGATTAACGTTCAAAGAAATACATAAACATTTGCAATAGAATTGTCTATACAGCTACATGACTGTTGCATGCACCAGTTTGACTGTTAGATGGGCGAGGTCCTGATATATAAACCAGGGGGCGAAACTTATCTACCTACTGTGGTGTAGCGGTTATCATACCTGTCTACAGACCACGAGGCCCCGGGGGTGGGTAGACACGCCAGTGCACCACAACTGGTTATCAAAGGCCGTGGACATTGACTTGGTTGTCGATGTTATGTCTGTCCGTACGTCGTACCTGTGTTCTCGTCCGGGTCGTATTAAGCGTTTCGTGATAGCATTTGTACTATCATAACCGAATACGCAGGCGACGACCCCGTCATTGAAATTGTGTGTTCAACTCTCTCTCTCTCTCCATGCGGGAAGCCCCGCGTTGCACATGATTTAAAAATATTGCTTAATATTGTCTAATCTGGGGTCTAAGCCTTGCGTTTCTCGTAATTTTGGTAACTGAAAATTGCTTACATCGATGGCAAACTTAGGAATGAAGCGCTTGGAAGGATAGAAGCCCTGCATTTCTCGCAATTTTGAGAGCAGAAAACTGATTAATACTTTGTCAACTCTGGATCCAAGGTTAAAACCATGTTAGGGGCCATGTTAAAAGGGGCGATGTCCCAGAAGTCCTGCGGTTTTCGTGAAGTTGATAACAGAAATTTGTTTAAACTCGTATCAAATCCATGACTGCACAGGGCTTCTGACACCGGGGAGGGGGGGATGGCATGGCCCCCAATAATTTTCAAAGCAATGGTTTTCAAAAAGGCCTTTGTCCAACATATCCGATTGGCAATTGACAACATCGGTCTTGGCCCCCTCAATATCAAACGTGTGTCGGAGGGCCTGATGCACTTTTGGTAGCAAAACTAACATTGCTTAAAATTGTGTCAAATCTAGGGGAGAAATCCTGGTAGGAGCCAGGAGGAAAAATCCCGGAAGCCATACGTTTCATGTGATTTTGATGGTAGAAAATTGCTTTACATTGTGTCCAATCACTGGCTAAGCTCCTGTAAGTCCTGCGCTTCTCGTAATTTTAATAGTAAACCAGAAACCAAAAGTTTGTGTGGTTCCGGTGCCCTATGTTTTAAGAAGTTGTTGTAGTGCGGATGTAATGCTGACGTTAATCTATGGACTCCTATTAAATGTCAATCCTTACATTATAATTAACATCTGAGGATATTGAGATCTGCTTAATTTCATTTTGTTAATCAGTTAGAGCCCCCAGTGAGACCCTATTTGAATTTCAAGTCAGCAGGTTCAGATGTTCATGACCCCTTTCCAAACAGAGAAATGTTGACTAGTATAGTAATATAAAGCAGGTTTTAAAGCAACAGCAACTTTGAGCCCCAGTTGTTGTCTTTGATGTCAATCTCCCCCCCCCTCTAGTGTGTGAATTAATTTTTTGATTGATAGGTGCTAATACACTATAAATATCTGTCTTTCAAACTGACAAGTTTTTACATTAAGTTTTAAAATATACATATATATATATATATATATATATATATATATATATATATATATATATATATATATATATATATATATATATATATATATATATATATATATATATATATATATATATATATATATATATATATATATATATATATATATATATATATATATATATATATATATATATATATATATATATATATATATATATATATATATATATATATATATATATATATATATATATATATATATATATATATAAATTGAATACGTTGCAGAAAAAGAAAATACAATCCAACCACTCCTTCTGTCCCTAGAGTAACTTTATTAAAAACTTAAAAAAGCAAGACGTTTCGGTCATTCGACCTTCATCAGTTGAACACATGCAAGTAAGTGATAAGACTATAATAAAGCTAATGTACAAAGTTACTCTAGGGACAGAAGGAGTGGTTGGAAGTTGTATTTTCTTTTTCTGCAACGTATTCAATTTATTATTTCAAAGGAATTACTATGAATCCGTCCCGGATCCTTCCACCAGCAGTCCATTGTTTGGGTTCTTACTTCATATACTTTCTATATATATATATATATATATATATATATATATATATATATATATATATATATATATATATATATATATATATATATATATATATATATATATATATATATATATATATATATATATATATATATATATATATATATATATATATATATATATATATATATATATATATATATATATATATATATATATATATATATATATATATATATATATATATATATATATATATATATATATATATATATATATATATATATATAGTAGCATACAATTCATTGACGCAGTTGCGGTAGGATCCGGAGAGCGAACTCGCCGGAAGATTTTTGAAGATTTATATTATTTGTTGCCTAAAAATGGGTCATGATTATCGCGGTTCTGGATTTTAAATCGAGTGGAGATATTTCTGATATCTAGACGACTCGGGCATGAATGATTGAGAGCATATCTGATATAAACATGTACATCTGACATTTTAAATCTCTTCCTGATTAATTGCCCAATTATGATGTTGTTAGCATCATAATGCAGAGTCAGCAGGATATTTTCTGATATCTAGACAATTCGGACATCCGCTTCGGACATGATTGAGGTAAATTTCTGAGTGGGATAGGGAGGGGTTGTAGGGTTGAAATTTAGGAAGTCACATTCGAATACCTTTTAGTAGCCTGACAATCACAGCAGATGCGTTTAAAACTGTTAAAAAGAAGAGTTAACATTACCATATACTTTTTAACATGGCTTTACTTTACATGGCAAACTTTAAGCAATAATATAGACTAAATCACAAAATAAGAATCTGAAGGAGATTTCTTTTATTTCATAGAAAAGTGGGGTAACTCCCCCAAACCCCTCCGCCGTTGCATCCACAACATTTTACAACTCGTCCCGACAAAGTTCCCAAAGAGGATGATGTTGTCAGCATCATGACAAGTCGGCGGTCAGGAGGACATGATTCGGATAGTAGCTTAGTCGGGCATGGCCTAATCTGCTAATGGCTGAGATATACACTGAAAGTCTAATACAAGTTTATCCGATAATTCTAAATCTCTCTCTGACTATAAGATCGGTGTCATTTAAATACGCTATTTTTTTAATGTCTGTAAGGGACCATTTTACTATTGTCAGACTCAAAAACCTATTACGACGAAAATTCGCAATGAAACCAATTTTCGAAAGTTATTCTCAATATTTGGGAGCTTCCTAATATCCGGGCAATTTCCTTCAATTTTGGGAAATTTCTTCCATTTTTCTGAAAATTTTTTTTTAATTTTCGGGCAATTTTCTTCGATTCCGAAAAATTTCTTAACAATTTCGAATGATTTTCGATATTTTGTTACATATCGTAAACTCATCGTGAAACTACATATGCTTACAATCTTTCCCGTTACAGATACGAAACATAAAACTTTCATAAAGTTGGTATTTAAGATGTAACCGTTCACCAAAAACTTTAAGCAAACATGCATCAGTCAATGTTTCAGGTACCAGAAACAGCTATTTTGGTGCCGTGTTAAGGGCCCTTGGCGTTGTCCCGGCAAAGCTCCGGAAGCTCTGGAAATTTCTTCTTTTTCTTGGGAGGAAGAAAGGAAGGGGAGGGGAAGGGGGGTCACGAAGAATCACTGAAAATCAACACAAACTGACAACATTTAAGTGATGAAAAGAAGAAAAATTCAATTTCAAATTCTCACTTATAAACAGGCAGAAGAGAAATTTCGTCTGAAAATTGAAAAAAACATGTTGCAGTTTGCAAGAATTATTTGTTCTTGATTTTAACCTGTTTTTTTTCTCTGATAAATATCAAATTTCTATTGGTTGCTGAAAAAACGGCTCACTTTCTAAAAATGAAATATCTATTCGAAAATTCACAAGAAATTTGGACACCTTCACAATTAGGGCAGATTCACAATTAGGGCCCTTCTGCCTTGGCGAGCGCCATCGAAGCCCTCCTTTCCCCCCTCAACTAGTGCTAGGGTATAAGGGGAGTAGTAGACCATGACACCCCAGTCCATAGAAGATCTGCCAAATCTCCATGCGGTCTACCCATGCCATGCCTCGCAACATGACTCCCAGTCAAAGAGTACAGACAAAACTCGCGCGCCGGGAATGGAACCCGGGCCGATGAAATCGCCCACGAGCTTGACTGGTGCAAGTACAAGTTCAGAAGATGTATTTAAAAGAACGATGCAATTTGACATGTTACATCATGTTACATAATCTTGTTACATCATCAACCTCATTAAAACGATCTAAGGAAAAGCTGTAAACAGTGGCAGCATACCTTTTTCCACAAAAGCAAATGACATAAAACCGCTGCCTTTCAAAATTGCCATTTACCCAGCCGCGGGGCGGAGGATAGGAGGGGTGGAGGGGGGGTGGGGGGCATGCGCTTGTTAATTTATGTGAGTGAGATAATCAAAACAAACTGACAAAAATGGGGGAATTTATGGAAAATGTTTCAAATTCATTAAACTCCGATAAGCATTATCTGATTACCATTTCTAAACAGGCAGAAGAGAAATTACTCCTAAAATTTCGTGGGAAATTGTGCATGGTGAAGCTTTGGTCTGAAGATTTATGGTTTTGGATGTCCCAAATGCCAAAATGGCTTAAAAACAACAGAAACTTCCAAAGCGTAAATGACAAATTCGTGGGGTCCTAGCTGGTGCGAAGCAAGAGTAGGGACACAGGGGAAGAAGTCCCGCTTATGGGTCCATGCACGGGGAGCGAAGCCGCGGAAGCCCTGTAGATTTATCGTCAGATTGTCTTTGATGCCCATAATTGGCTGAAAATCAACACAAACTCACAAACGTGTTTCCTCGCCCAGTTCCTACGCATATGGTTTGAGCATAGGCAGGGTTTGGGGGAGCACTTGCACCACCCCCTCTTTTTCCCAAATGTATACTTTTGTAGGTGTTTTTTGGATCTTAGCGTGATTTTCTCCCACTCTCCCTTCCACTTTTGACTTTCTCTCGACTACAGGCAAATCCCGCCTATGGGTTTGAGAATCTGGAGCTTGGATAGGTGTTGACAATTGGCCCATCGGGTGAATAGTTAAAAATAGCCTTTGAAAATATTTGCTTTGAAAATTATCTACAAATGGAGTTGATGAACTTTCCGTTATCGGATACTTCACGGAAGTATTCATACCATGTTTATGAAATATATGTTACCATGGAAACGTATCTTAAATTTCTCTTGCATGTTTCCAGAATATACGCTCGTTGAAATCCCGCTTAAATAAACTGACCATGTTTAACAAATTTAAGTTATCCTGTAAACATGGTGTAAATTTATGAGAAAATGTTTATGATGTTTCTGCCAGCGGAAATGTAACGGATATTTCGTAATATATCGTAAACGCATCGTGAAAAAACTTACCATGTTTACAATCTTTTCGGTTACGGATACCATCTTAAACACGAAACTTTCGTAAACATGGTTTTTAAAATGTAAACGTTTACCAGAAACTTCAAGTAAACATACACCAGTCAATGTTTCATGTAACAGAAACAGTTATTTTGGTGCTGTGTATTGTAGTACATTATTGTCATAGAATTTAGATGTAGCAAAAATTATCACGATGTATAAGTTCTTACAAAAGAAATTATAAGGTTGAAACCAAATTACGTTTCGAATTTTCCCTGCTCGGCAGCGGCCTAACATAGTTAATTCTAATACGAAACCTAATGTTAAAATTACCCATTGACTTAGTACATTTATTTGTTCCAAAATGAAATTTTAAAGTAGCGAATTTTAACGGGCTCTCAAAGTATTGACTCAACTTGTAATTAATGCAAGCATTGGTATCTATATCATAAATATCAGAAAGGACCTGAAATATCTTCTGAAGAAAAGGAATCGCCGCGCAAAGAAGAAACTCTGCTTATGGAATTTCCACTGTATTTCTATGTTCGCCAATGAATCGTTCTGGGAGTGACGTCACACGTCGCTTAGCTGTTTCAATTCTTGCATTTTCGGGAGCGTCGATTGTTTGTTTAGTTTTAATTTGTTTGTTTTTCTTTATTCAAATGGTTTCTTTTTGGGACTATTATATTTTTTATATTAATTAATGGACTGCAAACCTATTGTAAACTCAATTTTTATTTTTCGTGTCAGGCACTCATCTTTAATGAAAAGATCAGATATTTCGTCTGATACAAAATAAACGTCTCAAATGTACATTCCTAATACCTCAGATTAGAAATTAATTACCTACTCAAAATCGGGCTTCTTCCAATCGTATACGTTAAGTCATTAATTATTTGATGTACTTATTTAACGAGCTTTGAAACGTCAATGCCCATTCAAAAATACTCCGCTTTGATGTTAAGTATATGAAATTAAAACAATTTTTATATATTATATAAAAAAATACTTTTTTTTATTTTAAAATACAACAGTAAATAACAATAAAACTCATTTGAAAATATATTTCAAATAATTTTTCAGACCTAATTATAAATACTTTATTTGTATCATTGTCATAAATTTGTATAAAATATTAGTAATATACTTAAAATAAATCTAATTGATTTTATATTACAAAATATTTAAGCTCCGCCTTTTGCAAATGAAAACATTTTTGCTGTTGAAGCTCCATAAGCCCTTAGTTGGGTTAAAAAATCACTATCGAGATGATATGATTCAGGTTTTCCAAGTTCTTTAAAGGTTTTGATTATGGAAATAGTATCTCCATAATTTGATCAAGTGGATTGTTGACATAAATGTTGCGGATACAAATGTTAAATTCACAAACAGCAAACCCGTTTGGACGTAAGTAATCATTTCTTCAGACAGTGAAGTTCTTAGCACTTCGAATGCTGTACCGGATTTTTTGTAGATCTAAAAATCTCTATTACATTTAAAAATGAGATGCGTCTCTCACTGTACCGTCAAAAGCTTGACATAATTTTTGTTAAGAATTTAAATAAATTTTAAATTAACATTTAATTCTATGACTTTTATTTTCAAATATATCTTTTGTATAGAAATAAAGAAATACATCACTAAAAAATCAGAAATTATTCCGAATATATTTATTATTTGTATGCAATAAACAAAATACTTACTGTCTTACTAATATATAAAAATTTAATAATTGATCAATTTGGTTTTAAGAGCAAAAATTGGAAATATAACAAATATATACTTATATTTGAACTCCGCCTTTTAGTCTCTTAAGTTTAAATTGCAACCCTAAACAGTGGCGCTCTTCTATTTTCAATAGTCTTCATCATCGATTGATTTTTTGTCCTTCGATCATTTTTAACGATACAAGAATGTTTATACTAATTATTACAGCAAAAACAATGGTTAATTAATCTTTGGGAACCAAGTGCACCTCTTTGCACCTATGGCGTATCACCCGTACTGTCAGTAGTGGATTTATCCAAATAACAATTGATAATTATTTTGCATTGTCATCATGATGTCAGAATTGATCGAAATTAAAATCAGCCAATTTTCTGCATACATTTGCGGGTATTTGCAAAATTGGACGGTCATTAGCGGCGTCAGTAATTTGTTGCACGGGATAAGAGAGAGAAGGATCATGTTAATAAACAAAGGAGGAACTTAAGGAAGGTTCAAGTACCTACAAGGTGACGCTGCCTCTGGGCGTGGTCAACGTATAAAGTGGGTGGGATCATAGGAATAGTTCGTTACTACCCTTTTAGCTTAAAAATTAGTGCATTACTAATTCAAAAAGTGTGGTAACGACCTCTTAAGAGGCACTCCCCAAGTTATATACTTAGGTCCACCACCTATCTGTAAATAATAAAGTAAAGTAAAGAGCTGCGCACTTAATTTTTTTACAAATTAGCACTACTACATTTTCCAACGTACGCAAATCACGTATACGTCTAATTCATGTGAAATTTGAAGAAACAAATACTGTTGAAACACTTCCCCCTTCTTTCCTGGAAAATACCCCAGGCCCAGAAACTGGCAAAAATCCCATCCCTACCTGGAAATTTTGAAAGGCCCATTTGAGAAATTTTAAAAATCGGGACCCATTTAAATTACATCCCCCTTTTTATGAGTCTAATGCCCCTTTTTTTTTTTAAATTTTTTTATATATCATCGATAAAATATTAATCAGCCCGTTGTACTAATTACCAAAATTGATGTAACTTGGCTAGATAAGCAGGGGGCATTTAAAAACTTTAAAATACATATTAGTGCGTAAGAGCACTCAAAACGTAAGTTTAATACGCTGAAGAGGTATTCTATATTACTTTTAAATTTAGCCTTTTTCTTTATTTTATACATTGTTACAAAATTTACTTCGTATCATTATCATACGTATTTTCATATCTAAAATCATTTTTTTGTAAATATAATTGATTTTGTAGCAATATTCAACAAAAAGCAAATTTATTTTAAGCAGTAAACTTATGTATAAGAAATATATTCTGATAAAATTAAACTCCGCCTTTAAATCGTTTAAAGTGAATAAAGATGGCGCTGTTTATTTATTTCACATTTTTTTGCGCCCCTTTGTCCATTAAACGGTGTTTCGTTTTCAATCTCATTCTGAAAAAAAATTACGTCAAGCATGCAATCATGTAGTATGTAAACTCCTATTGATTTTTCACACACATTTACATGTTATAACGATTGTTTCTACAACAGTCACAAATATCCAATTTATCCGCTTTTTTTCCTTTTTTTAATTCTGGAATTATTACGTTTCCATGGGTAACATTCAGATGCTAAATTAATAGACCAAAGAGTATATGAAAGACAAATTTAGATCCAGATTTAGGATACCACCAGGGTGTGTATGTGTGTGGGGGGTGGGGAGCACGGTGATGGGAGGGGTGGCACGGTGATGGGGGCACGGTGATGGGGAACGGTGATACGGCGGGGAACGGTGATGGGGGAAGTGGTGATGGGGGAATGGTGATGGAGGAACGGTGATGGGGGGAACGGTGATGGGGGGGGCACGGTAATGGGGGCACGGTGATGGGGGGGCATGGTGATGGGGGCACGGTGATGGGGGCACGGTGATGGGGGCACGGTGATGGGGGCACGGTGATGGGGGCACGGTGATGGGGGCACGGTGATGGGGGTGATGGAGGGTGGGGCACGGTGTACGGCGATGGGGAACGGTGATGGGGCACGATGATTGGGAGGGCGATGGGTATGGATGGTGCTATTTCATTTTCAATTTGGAAAGAAAAACAAAAGACGGGTATGTCCAACGACACTCTTGATCATTCTAGACATGGAGGGAAAATATAAATTACTGAAGTGAAGAAAAGGTCAGAAAGAAATGTTGATCGAGCCCCTGACCTTAACATCACGGGGTTAACGGGAGCAAGAACTGCTCTCTGTTTACTGTGGGAAGCAGTGCATGCCCTTTTGGGTTTTTCCTTTTTTTTAATGCTCCTACTAATACAAATAATTATGTTGATAATTCAAAATCTTTTTGTGATATGAAAAATGGCTATTTTTGACAAAAAAGTGCCAATTCTTTTAATTTGTGTCTGTACACTATCAGCTAGGTGTATGCATTCCCGATTTTCATCACCATGTTATAAGAGCCGAGTGGCGGCATAAAAAGCGTCCTCTTCTTGAATTTCGCCCGTTGCCTATTTCGTGCAAGGCACGCGTCCCTGGCCGTAGTATGTACTGTTTTGTAATAATTGCAGAACGAAGATATGGCCTACATTTTCTATGTTTTTTTATACTATGATAAAATGCAAATTCATTTTTCTTTCACCGTCATAGGCGGCTGTGTAAAAGACTTTAGTTGGAGAGACAAAATACTTTTAGGGCGAAAACTGAGCATTCTATTGATTATACAAATAATTGAAAAATGTTTGATGAAGCCTGGCTGGTGCGGAAACTGCACCCCTTTGCCTGTTTATTAATGCTTTAACAAATCGATAAAGGATTTTCCAAAATGGCCTCATAATTTTCCTGACAATTTCTCGAAATTCGTTGAAAAAAAAAAAAAAAAATCCGAATTAATTTCTTCGTAATTGAAAGTATAGGACCCTTAGGTATCATTGACAATAATGATCTTATATGTCAATTATGTATGTTCTTACTACTGTACTACTTACAGCATAGCTAAAGACTTAACTAGCACATTATTCATCAAAATATATATCTATTTTGTAATATTATAAACCTCATTAAACTGTCGAAGATTATGCGTTACACTAGCTCTGTCTTAAGTCCCATTTTAACTCTTTGTCTTTTTTTTCTAACTTCAAGACCCCAAGAAAAAAAAAAATAGATACAAAGAATACAAAAAATAGCTTATCCTCTAACCCAGTTGAGAAAGTTATGAAGGCGGGAGAATTGTTTTAATTTATGTTTTTATTTTTTTATGAGCCAATTCATATCGGCGATTTGTAACGTTCCGGAGACTGGACGTAATATATATTGAATGCAATCGGACATTCTTATTTCGATAGAGACTTAAACTGTCTTAAAGATGCGAAATCGTCATATGGACACCAGTGGCGTTGCCAGGAATACATTTTTAGGGGGCAAAAATCCTCTCTAGGGGGCACGGGGACAAAGCTATCAGATTTTCAACCCCCAAAAATGAATATTTTAATTTGTGGGTACGTACCCCAGGGGTGTGAAGGTCACTTCTCATGGGGCAAGAACCCTTAAAATATACTGGACACAAGTGGGAAAGTCGCTACTCATCAAACGTTGCTGCTAAAAATCTCGTTCAATTTTCGGGAAATCTTCTTCAAAATCTTCTTCAATTTTCGGGAAAATTTCTTCGTTTTGGGAAATTCCAAGTTGGGGAAATTTTTTTAGTTTCTGGGTAATTTTGCTAAATGTTATCAATATCAATTTATTAAAAGTTTTACCCAATTTCCTGCAGTGTTACTATAATTAGCTTTTAAATTTAATTTGATTCATTTCCCAATTTTACTTTCCAACCTGCAAGAAAGAATCCAACCGGGAAGGTGCAATCCCCTCAAGGGAAGGTTTTCCTCGCTTCTCCCCTCAAGTTGATTGCAGCGTCGAATGCAGCGCTGCACCATTTCATGACCGACGGACAATGAATTGAAATATGAAATTAACTTTGCCTGAACCAAATTTTCTTATGAGGTGTATGAGCCTTCCTATATGGGAATCATCACTTTTGTCTCATGGGGGGGAGGGGGCAAAGGCTTTGAATCGGACAAAATATCTCACTTTACAAAATGTTCTGGTATCAAACCGATTTCGCGGGGAAAAAAAAGGCCTCCCTTTCGGCACTGCCTATATGTAGCCACATACGAGCTTTTGCAGTTTCGTTTTCTATATCGGTATGCTAGCTTCCCATACAAATCTTTATTATAGTGGTGTGTGATGGCGATCTAAAGCTTCTCTAAAAGGATGAATTTAGAGATCAATGCACGCCCATCTCATATCAAAGAGAACGAAAACAAATAAGTAAAGAAGGCATTACAAATATTACTCCGTTTACGTTTTTAGTATTTCGTATAGTCAGTCTAACCTATCTGCACTAATCTATCTGCAACCACTTTGAACCCTTAAAATAAGGACTTGGAATTACATAGCCCCTTCAAAAATATATTAAACTATTGAATTTCTACAAAGGAGACGTAATGGAATGAATATGGAACAATTGTCATATAATATATGTGACACATACTTTTAATTTTTAAATACAATAGTAAATTTTGTTAAATATTACGACAAAATATACTTTAATTAGCTTTTAAAACATTTTACTGCTTATTTTAAATTTTATTAAAGTCATACATTATTATAAAATAGTTTTATTATACTTGAAATAAATTTTATTTATTTTACACTACAACAAATTTAAGCTCCGCCTCTAGCCAAGTAAGAGATTCACGCTACAAAAATTAGATAACGTTTAGCGGGGAAATAACTATCGAGGTGACTTGGTGTAGGTTTCCCAGTTTTCCAAAAATTTTGATCAAGTGAATTTTGTAAGTTTGTTTAAGCACCAGAGGACACAAATTAAACATTTAGACCATACCCTATTGGAAATACGTAAACATATTTTTCAGCCAGTGAGTTCTTAACATTTCTCTACCTGATTTTTGTTGTGGACTCAAAAATTTTGTCATTTCATATTATATATATATATATATATATATATATATATATATATATATATATATATATATATATATATATATATATATATATATATATATATATATATATATATATATATATATATATATATATATATATATATATATATATATATATATATATATATATATATATATATATATATATATATATATATATATATATATATATATATATATATATATATATATATATATATATATATATATATATATATATATATATATATATATATATATATATATATATATATATATATATATATATATATATATCTATATATATATATATATATATATATATATATATATATATATATATATATATATATATATATATATATATATATATATATATATATATATATATATATATATATATATATATATATATATATATATATATATATATATATATATATATATATATATATATATATATATATATATATATATATATATATATATATATATATATATATATATATATATATATATATATATTTAAAAATTGGCCATTTTACAGCTTTTTAAGATTTTTTATTAAAATATGCAAATTTCTGTATTACTTCATGTGATGTATACACGGACATGATATGTCACTCCATTGTTTTTTAACCTCTGCCAATTCTGTTTGAAAAAGGGAAGATAATTCTGATGAAGAGGATTTGATCTGTACCATGCCCCCAACCAACTTCAAGCTGGGGAAGACATTTTCAAGATCTGAAATTAAAGAAGAAATATAAAGAAAAACAAAAGCATTTTGAGGTGTTTTCCTCTTCATACGTCACAATTTTTTTCAATAATATTAAACAATTTTCTAACTGGATTACTCTTAACTTGAAAACTGACACGCTATTTTTAAAATTCAAGTACAATTTTTAATTTAATTTAATGCTGTTTTCTGTCACAGGTTGGGTAGAATACTTTGCTATATACCTGTCCTAACGTACGCAATGTACGACATTCAGATTTGGTTTAGTCCATTTTTAATACAGGTGAATTTCTTTACAAAACGAATATTGTAAGGAAATTTCTCGTTTTTAATCTTTTGTTTGTTTGTTATGCATGTTACAACAATCTAACATGTAATTTTAATATAAGATTCCTGTAGTGGCAACGTGTTTATATACATATCTAATGCACGTCTAATGACCCTCTTAGAGTTGGGACTAATTCCTTCGTCTCGGCCTCGTGCTAACTAAACACAAACATTAAATTGTAAAGGCGTCGAATCGTCGGTACCCTTTTAAATTAACCTAACATCAGAAACATACCATTTCATTAAAAGACTCAAGAAAACGACGACGAGTGAACTCACAATTACAATGACGGGGTCGTCACTTGCGTAATCGGTTATGATAGTAACAATGCTATCACGAAACGCTTAATACGACCCGGACAAGAACACAGGTACGACGTACGGACAGACATAACATCTACAACCAAGTCAATGTCCACGGCCTTTGATAACCAGTTGTGGTGGACTGGCGGGTCTACCCACCTCAGGATTGAACCCGGGGCCTCGTGGTTTGTAGACATATATGATAACCGTTACACAGAGCAACAGAGAGAGAGAGTTGAACACACAATTACAATGACGGGATCGTCGCCTGCGTATTCGGTTATGATAGTAAAAATGCTATCACGAAACGCTTAATACGACCCGGACGAGAACATCGACGTACGGACAGACATAACATCGACAACCAAGTCAATGTCCACGGCCTTTGATAACCAGTTGTGGTGCACTGGTCTTAAATACTTTTTTTTATTTAAAAAAAATAACAGAAAATATTGTTAAAACATAGTCATAGGTTTAATTCAATTCAACTTTTAAAACAGTATTATTTTATTCTGCTTGTATGAAAATTATAAAATAATATAGAATAATAACACAATACTTACAATAAATCTGAATTATTTAAAACTACAATTTATTTAGACTCCGCCTTATTTAGTCCGGTCCATGTTCTAATCGAACGAACTGCTTGATTGTGAAATTAAAATATGCGCAGTGACTATAATTTAAACTTGCTAATAAGTTTGATTTCATTGATTTATTTTCCATTTTCATGCATATATTACAATATTTGAATCAAAAAACAGAACAATTTATAAAAAAAATGATGGAAGGGCTTACAAGTTGGAACTTATACAAAAAGCCCACCGTAACTTAAATTAATTAATTACGAAGGAAATGTATAGAAAAGTGAAATATTAAAATCAGAAAAAAGAACCCCCTCCCCGTATTCATCCCCAGACCCAATTTGTCCCACCCGGTAACATAAAGAAACCCAGGGGAAAGTAATAAAGTGGTTGGGTTAAGATAAGACGTAAATAGTATAAAAACAAAATGGAGATGAAAAACATGAGGGAAAACTAGAGTTGGTCATATTTAGATATAAGTGTCTTTTTGAACTTATCAGAAAATAATTCTACAGAATATATGTTTTTGATTGAATCTCATATTCAATTCCAGAACTTAATACATTAGAAGCAATAGAGCGTTTGAAAAAAATCAGAAATTATGGGAAGAGAAAATAAATGTTGGGAGGACCTGGTACTGTGGGAATGCATATTATGAGTAAAACAAAAGTAATTCTTGAAATTATCTGGTAATTGTTGCTTAACAAATTCAAAAATGAATACAAGACATTGGTGTCTGTGGATATTAAAAAAACATAGTCTGGTACATAAAGGGGATGCATGTGCTCGAAAACTTGATTGGGTGATAATACGAACAGCCTTTTTCTCAAGTATGAATAATTGATTTAGATGAGAAGGGTGACCATTAACCCATACTACATTGCAATAGCTTAAATGAGGAAGAATAAGAGTATTATATACATTTTTAAGAATGTAACTAGATACAAACTCTTTAATTTGATAGAAAAGCCGTTATATTAGAAATAGATATAAAACAAATATCAAGTTCTATTTTGCATCAACAAGTTTATTAGGAAATTAAAACATTATTTATATTCTTATGATGGGGATGAAAAACCATGAAATGCGTTATGCTGATATTTTTTAAAATTCAGAGTTGATGACTGAAATGACATTATCTAAATTGTTGCGCTTATACAAAATACTAGTATCATAAAGATGTGAAGAATAGGTAATATGATTTACATATATCAAGAATAACAAAGGCCCAAGAATGTGACCCCTGGGGCACACCACGATTTAAATTACGATAAGATGAATGATAAGTGTTATCAATGGATACAAGCTGATGTCTCTCTGATACGTAACTAACAAACTAATTGTAGACCACTCCTCTAATACCGTGATGATACAATTTAGCAAAAAGAATGTTATGATTGACAGTGTCGAAAGGTTTCGATAAGTCCAAAAATACACCTAATGAGTACTCTTTTGCTAAGTGTCTTATTTTCATCAAGGAAATTAGTAGTACGATTGTAAATAATACGTTCTAGATAATAATGAAAGTACTGAGATGGGTTTATAGTTAGAAACACATAAACAATCACCACCTTTGAATCTCGGAGTTACTTTAGCTTCTTTGGAACGAGGTGGTACAACACCAGACCTCCGTGGTGTAGTGGTTAGTCCTCTCACCCGCACGTCCTGGGTTCGTATCCCGGTGGGTCTGCAACCAGTGACTTCATAATTTATCAAAGGCACTGGGTGCTTTTGGGACGTTAAACCTTGCTATGCTAGGCTAAATTAAAGATAAACAAAAGAGGAGCTGCTAAAGCAAAACGATTATCTTGGAGAAAATTAACAGAAATATTATCAATACCACAAGCACCTTTTTTCATATTTATAAGTCAATAATTTCTGAGCAGTTAATTGTGCAAAGAAAAAAGATGTTCTTGTAACAATCCAAATTTAAATTACATGTGGGGATTGTACTTGCAAGAATGCTACCTATATTAACAAAATCAGCCATTACATTTTTATCGGGCATGTGATATAATTGGCATTATCTTCAATTTTATCAATGAGTGATACCACCAAGAATTTTTTAATGTTTTCTTTAGGTTGTTTTTATTACCATCAAAACATTTTTTTAAATATCTTCTCAGCCAATTTGATAATATTAGTAAGCTTATTTTTATGTAAAATTTACAAAGAGCTAGCCCATTTGGACATAGGTAATCATTTCTTCAGCCAGTAAGTTCTTAACACTACGAATGCTGTACCAAATTTCTTGGTGGACTTTAAATTCTCTCGTACATTTGAAAATGAAATGTGTCTCTTACTGTACCGTCAAAAACTTTACAATTCACTTAACTTATTCCAGTAAACATTTAATTCTATAATTTTTAAATGTACCTTTGTATAAAATAAAATATATTTACTTTTCGCATGCAATTAACAACATAATTAATACTTGAGTAAGTTGATAAGAAGATTTAATAATTGATATATTTGTTTTTAAAAGTAAACATTCTAAATATAACAAAATATGCACTTATTTTTAAAACTCCTCCTTTCGATGTCTTAAAGGATTAGTTCAGAGGTCAAGCATGTTCATCTTATACGAAAAAGGACTTGAAAAGAAACAAAATGATATAACTTTATGCTAGCAATAATTTTTACCACTTTTGGGCATTTATTGCCCCGTTTTTGAGGGCCCAGATACGATCTCCCATAAATTACAGCTGTACCACAGGATTAAGGGGTAGTTGGGCTTTTAACCCCATATTTCAGAAGTCTGGCACAAAACCTTCACTGGGTCCAAGGGTCATGGACCATGTGATAACCATATAATTGCATTTTCCGACTTTTGGTTAATATGGGCCCATTTTTGAGGGCCCATATACGATCTCCCAGAAATGAGACCTATACCACAGGATTAAGGGGTAGTTGGGCGTTTGCCCTCATATGTCAGAAGTCTGGCACAAAACCTTCACTGGGCCCAAGAGCTATGGACCATGATATCTCCTTATGATAGGAATAAATTTCACGACTTTTGGCTGTTTAGGGCCTTGATTTTGAGAGTCCAGGTACGATCTCCCATAACTTTTTGGTTTGGGAGTTGGTGGGCTTTCACCTCGTTAATTACATTGCAACAACCGCCACCCACGAAACACTTCTATGTGACGATTACAAAATGTAAAACAGGAAAGAAAAAAAAAACTGATTTCGCTCTGTTGTTGGCCCAAATCCTCTCCAACTGTCTTGTTGGTAAGCAAGTAGATGGCGCTCTTGCAGAAGGATGGCTTTTCAGCTGGTAAAAATTTGAATTTGAATATGAATATAACGCTAACTTCAAGTGGGTAAGTTTGGAGGGTGTGAATAGCTTTGTTCCATTAAAGAAAGTATGCATGCGTAATCGGCCAGTGTGGATTACTCTGGAGGTTTTGCGGGCTGTTCGGAAAAATAAGAAGTTGTGGCGCTGTTATAAAAACAGTGGGTGTCCTGCGGAGCTTGCTAGGTATAAGGAACATGGAAAGTTCACAAAGGGTTTGATAAGAGATACTAAAGTGCTTTTAAAAAAAAGTTTGTGCAAAGAGGTTAAGATTAATCCTAAGTCATTTCACTCTTATATTCGCTCAAAGCAGAAAACCAAGCCTTGTTGTTGGTCCCCTTCAGGGTAATGATGGTGTTCCTATCAATAGTGGTAAGGATATGGCTGAGGTTTGAATGACTACTTTGTGTCTGTTTTTACTAAGGAGTCCCTTACTGATGATGTTGTGGATTATCTTAGTGTGCACTCTCCAGTATCCATTAAGGATGTTAATTTTTCAGTTCAGATTTCCAAAAAGCATTTGCCAAGCTTCCGTAAGGAAGGCTCATGTTGGAAAGAGGAGCGTTTGGTGTGGAGAGAAAGTGTGCCAGTTGGATAAATTCTTGGTTAATTGACAGGTCACAAAGAGTTGTTATTGATTGTGAAGTATCTCCATGGAAGAAGCTTACAAGTGGTGTTCCTCAGGTTCTGTGTTGGATCCACTTCTTTTCTTAATCCTCATTAATGATATTGGTGTTTCCCTTGGCTCCAGGATTTGTAAATTTGCTGATGACAATAAGCTGTACAGGATTGTTGATGATGCTAGGGATTCATCACTTTTGCAAACTGATCTGGATAAGTTAGTTTCTTGGTCCCAAACATGGCAGATGTCATTCAACGTTAACAAATTCAAAGTTATTCATTTTGGTCAGAGCAATTTGGCTTTTGATTACTGCATGAATGATTCAATTCTTGGTTGTGTTGATCAAGAAAGGGATCTAGGTGTTGTCATTGCTAGCAATCTGAAGCCTTCTAAACAATGTGCTTTAGCAGCTTCAAACACAGAAGGGCAAATAGGATGCTTGGTTCGATTAGAAGAAATTTGTGTTTTCTTGGTAGAGAGGTTGTTTCTTATTTGTATAAGCAGTTACTCAGGCCTCACCTTGAGTATGCTAGGCTTGGAGTCCCTTTTATGAGAAGGATACTTTCATTTTGGAGAAGGGTCAGCGAAGAGCCACCAGACTTATTTCCGAAATAAGGAATCTCTCTTATGCATTTAGGTTGCGAATTCTTGGTTTGACCATGCTTGAGTTGAGAAGAGTAAGTGGCGATATGATTCGGGTTTTTAAGTTCCTATCTGGTAGTGATGTTTTGACTTCCTGTTATTTCTTGCATGTTTCAGCTAATCCTCATGTGACACGTGGTAACAGTTGGAAGTTGACCAAAGAGCTCTCACGGATAGATATTCGGCGTTTTAGCTTTTCGCAAAGAGTTGTTAATGAGTGGAATGGTTTGCTTGGTTGGGTAGTTAGCTACAATTCTGTTCGCAATTTCAAATTCAACATTGATATGTTCTTTACTAACTCTGGGCGGCGTCATTGATTTTTTGTGTGTGGTGGTGGTGTTAGTTTGGGCTTTTTATGGGGTGACTCATCCTTCTTAGCCCTTATCTTGTTATGTTATGTTATAAAGCAATCAACCTTAAACTACATTTGCTATATTTCTGCAGCTGACATATTTATTTACAGTAAAGAGGTATTAATCATTATTACATAGCACAGACACAGTACTAGAATCACAACTTGTCTTATCCAAAGGAAATTGGAATATCATTTGAATTACATTTTACTTACTTATCTATGCAATTTCTCCAGCAAACAAGAATATATGTAATGAAAGGATTGGTTCAGGAGTCAAGCATGTCCATCTTATATAAGAGACGACTTTGTAAGGAACAACATGGTTAAAAAAAAACCTTCCAAAATCTTATTCCGTTATAAGGAAAAAGATTTTAAGATTTTATAAGAAATATAATTTTTGAATGCTTTCTTCACCATTTTGTTTCTTTCATATAAGATAAACATGCTTGACCACTGAGCTAATCCTTCAAATACAAACTAGAATATCAATGGTGTAATAGCTCAACATATTATAGGGATGATCATATTATGGGGGTGATTAAGCCTGGGTTTTTTTGTTAGTGGGTTGTTCATTCGAATAGGCTAGGGTTGTTAGGAAAAAAATACTTAGCATAGGTCATTATGTGCCACACGGTAATTTAACGCTCAAGAAAATGAAAACATAGTTTCATTTCAATAGGAGATATTCGATGTATTATCAAAATTCCTTAAAGGGATGTTGAGCTAAAAATGAAATAAAATCAGGGGCGGATACAGGTTTTTGGGTGGGGTAGTTCGATTTTGGAGAGAAAAAAATGGGGGCGGTAGCGGCGAAACGCCATAGGCGCGAAGCCCCCTGCGGCCCGGAGTCTGGGGTCTGGAGAAAATACAGACAAATGAACTTTCACACCAATGAGGCACGCATTTTTAAGAGGGGAACTATAACAAAAAATGAATAAATGAGATTTTATTCCAACTATTTCAGACTTTCACGTACTGATTACATATTCAATCTAAAATTCATCCGTTAAAAAAGACAAAAACTGAGTGTAATGTATTCCAAACACTTATTTCTTTGTGCTAAGCAAGAAATCTGTTATTTTTCTTCCCTTCTTTGACATTTTGGATTGATTTAAACAGCATAATTCGAAAAACATTTTCGAAGTTTTTTCACGTGTGAAAGTGCATAAAGTAGTTTTAAAGATGGTTTGGCAATTTTACAAACACGTGACTGAATATGACCAAGTCATTCGAACCCGGGTCGCCAAAACACGTCAGAGTTCGGCAATGGTAAAACGACAATGTGTAGTTATTGGCCAGTTCAGACCAAGGCCCCGGGTCATTTGAACTGGTTATCCAGTGGACATTGACTTGGTTGTCGAACCGTCACCTGTGTTCTCGGGCGTATTAGATACATGTTACTATCATAACCGAATCAAACGAACCCGTCATTGAACGAACGACCACTTTTGCAGTAAAATTTGTTTGAAAAATTAAAATTGGGGTTTGTGTATGCAAAATGTCATTCATTATATTTGCTGTTTCAACAGAGGGAGGCTCGACCGAACCCAACGAACCACCACGATCCACCTCTGAAAATATCTAACATTTTTCTTAAACGAAAATTAAGCAGAAATGAACATTTTCATTACGCAATGTGCATTGTTAATACCCACTTAGCCAACACGTGGAGGCAAACAAAGGTCGTATTTTGCAATGCGCTCGATTTTTGTTGACTGGTGATGATCAGATGATTACCCATACCGTGCGTATCTTACGCACCAGAATCACCGAGCGAATGGTAACGCGCTAAGTGGAAGAAGTTGAAGCAAAAACAAGCGTGCTTGCAACACATAGATTGTTTATTTGTTTAGAAATATGAAAGGTGCGCAATTAACAACAAAGCTGAATTGTGTTGCAAACGTAACAGACGAGTGTTCATGCAGTGTTTACACTTTTGACCCAAGAATATGGTTTTGTTTCGATGTCAAAATATTACAGCATTCAGAGAAAGCTGGTTGGAAAGGTGCGACTCGTGAGCTGGTGAGACGCAGAAACAGACCGAGCTTGATGATTGTAAGTATTTTCTGAGGTCTGAAATTTTGTTGTCGTTATTTCACAATCATTCAAATTTTCAAAGTGTTGCGTGCGTGAAACTGCGTCCTTTCATTGCGCGTGTTGGATAACGGTGAAAAGTAATCAAACATAACGCTCACACGCGTTTTGAATATTGTGACGAAATAAACGTTTTAGTTTCCTAAGAAATAGTAAACAAATCGCATGTTGCAGGCATCTTTTCTTGACATTATCAACAAAGTTTTCTTGCGATTCATTGCATTAATTCGAGTTTATAAAGTTTAAAGAGAAAATGTTTCAAAGTATTATTTCCAACTTGATTCGTCTTAGCGGTAAGAAGTTTACGTATTTCGTTAATTTGATTGTGCCTTAAATATTCTTCCTCGCAAATTATTTCGATCTTTGTTTTTGTTTTATAAATTTATTTGGCAACCCACTAGACCTATATAAGGCAAATGAAGTTATGGTTTTAACTGCCTCTGTGAGTAATTAAAGTCTTTTGATAAAAGGATAGTATCGTAAAACCTGATTGTGAGAAATATTTATCTTATAGACACGTTCCGTGTTTAGATTAAGAATAATTCCTACAATCGCTGGGTCAGCACCAACTGCGTAGGGGGGAACACAGTGGCTGCGGAAGGTGTTGAGCGGTGTGTTTGGGTAGGGCTGTGCTACCAAGTGAATGGTTGCTCGTTACAAGGAAAGGCATGCAAGTTCCCCCTGGTGGATTCTCGTAAAAAAATTGTTATAGTATAGTGGTCTTTCTTGTACGTAGGCCTAATTGTCTGAATTACTAATATTCGGTTTTCAGGTTTTAGCGTCACTTTCTGTATAAACCAAATTGAACTTTGACTCCATCTGGACACTAAAGCTCGATAAACCACCGTCCCTACCAGGGTATAGGAAGGGTCAAAATTTCCCGGTTTAGAAACTTGCACTGGTAAATTAACTTTTCATCAAAACTTCCATGTCGGGATATTTCCTTATTTTCGGTAAATTGCCTTCAATTATTGGGAAATCTACTGTCGTAGATAGCATCTATATTGACTGTTTGACTTCTTCTATCAAAGCTTACGGAATAGGTACACTCTAAAAAAGGAATGGTCAAATTTTGACCACAACATGGTCAACTCTGCACCGAACCAACTCTGGTCAAATTAAACAACAAATTTGACCACAATATGGTCAAATTTGTCTATAATTATCATATCATGGTCAATTTTGACCACGTTATGGTCGTTTAATTTTGACCAACATTGGTTTGGTGCAAAGTTGACCACGTAATGGTCAAATCTGACCATTCTTTTTTTAGAGTGTAGTCCTACATGACATTTGATTGGTAAAATATGTTTGTATAAATTCAAGGTATTTAATATTTCTCTCTTTTACTTTGTATTGCATGTATTTGTATGCATAGGTGTGATTTGGAGCAAGGAGGGCGCCTCCTCTTGTTTCTACATTTGTATCTTTATTATGGTGATTTTCTGTATCTTAGTGTGATTTTAGGATTTGCGCCCGTATTTTCAGTGGGGAAATTTATATTTTTGAGACTTATCCCACTCCCCACCCCACCCCCTACCCAACACACACTTCCGGTGGGAGAATTTCACCCATGTTTGCATGTGTGTGGAAAAGGGGTGTGAGCGAATTGCCGATTTGGTACAAAAGACAGGTTGATATCATATTCCGTTCAGGAGATATGGATTTTTAAAGATTTCTCATTTGCATTTTAAAGTTTTTGTACAGTATAATAAATTCGTGTTTGATGTCACAGAGGCAATTCTATTGCAAATGTTTACGTATTTCTTTGAACGTTAATTGGTTGTTTCTGTATGATTAGAAGCAATTTTCCAAAAGTTATTGAAGTAGGGTATATCTGGCAAAATATAAATACCTAACTTTCATCAATTTATTTTTATAACAGGTTTTACTAATAAAGAAGGATGATAAATTTTTTATTGAAATACATCAACTTTGTGGAAGAATGTTTTGCAGTGATGTCATACTGAGCCTTCTCCTATTCGTTTATTGCTCTCTTTTTTTAAGGGGGGGACTTAAAATCAAATATCTCCTGGTAGGAATAACATATCAACATGATTTTTGTGCTAAAATGTTTCAATTTTTTTAGTTTTCTTATAAATGGTAATGAAAAACATGGGAAAATTCCTTTAATTACTTTTCACCCATTATATTGCAGGATTGATTAACATCCTCGGGTATAGCAGGCGCTACAAGAGACTCAATGACGAGATTCTGCGAGCTGTGAAGCTGCTTCGACAATATGTAACCTACAACAGGTAATATACAGTACTGTACTTGTTGCAAGTCAACAATTTTGATTTGATTTGATTGATTTATTTTCCATTTTCATGCATAGGCCTATATTCATATTACAATATTTATAATGAAAACACATAACAATTTGTGAAAAAATGGTGGAAGGGCTTAGAAGCCGTAACTTTTACAAGGAGCCCACCATCACTTAAATTTAATAATTAATCATAAAGGAAATGTATAGAAAAGTAAAACTGTGAAAATAGAAGGATATGGAAAAACTATTAAAGCGGTTGGGTAAAAAAGAGGGGATCCCCTCAGACCCAAACACACTCAAATCTCAAACAGCCCTTCCCCTTCCCTCTAGGGAATTTTCCCCAACCCGGTACGTTAACATAACTGAAAAAAGCTGATATGGGAAAATTAATTAAGTGGTTGGGTAAAAATAGATAAGAGGTCAAATATAATTATTAACTAAGTGGAGATGAAAATACATGAAGGTAAACTAGAGTTAGTCATATTTAGATATAAGTGTCTTTTTTAACTTATCAGAAAATAATTTTACACTTTTTATGCTTTTGATAGAATCGCATATTTGATTCCAGAACTTAATACCATTCAGCCATTAGATACAATGGAGCATTTAAAAGGTCAGCATTTATGGGAAGAGAAAATAAATGATGGGAGAACCTGGTGTTTTGGGAATGTATATTATGAGTAAAGGAAAAGTAATCCTTGAAAATATCTGGTAATTGTTGATTAACAAATTTAGAAATGAATACAGCGCATTGGTGTCTGTGGATATCAAAAAAGATTAAGACATAACAATGAATTATTTTGATGTTAACGATTTCACTTAGGTTTTTTATTTTTTGTAAAGGATTAGTTCAGTGATCAAGCAAGTTTATCTTATATGAAAAAGGATTTAAACTAGGAACAAAATGGTTAAGAGATTACTTCAGTATCGTAAGGAGAAATTCAAGTTATGTCTTATCTGAGTTGTAAATCTACCGTAATACTGGCGCCCTCATCCTCACATTCTTAACAATTGTTAATGTTTCTTAAAGAAACTTGATTTACTATTCTAATTATTTTCCTCAAACTTTCTTATGGTGGTAAATTATATTACCTGTTTTACTACTTTTCTGACAATCCGATGTTTCCTAAGCCACAAAAGTCGCAGGACAAAATATGATAGAATACAAACAGATTTTGAAGAATCTTAGAATGTGACAACACATCTTGTCTCATTTCAGTCGTTTCTGCACAACTAATGCGAAAAATTCAACTTAGATATCTCCTTAAAGGAAAAGGTTTCAGAATGTTTACTTCACTTTTTGTTTCTTTTGAAATTTCCTATCAAATAAGATAAACCTGCTTGATCACTGAATTAATCCTTTAAGCATTTCAATATGTAATTGAAATTTACCTCTACTTTCGTTTTGTATTCAGAAATGGTTTGCGGTACTTTACTGCAGGTCATGTACTTGCCTCCGGCTTATCTGTGAGAAGAATTATCTTTGACTTGCCTCAAGCGTTCACTACCTCTGGAGGATGGCAGAATGACGTAACGCACCCACCTTTGTGCGCCATTTACAAACTAGTTCTTCATATCATCGGTAAGCAAAGTTGTTTAAGTAACCTTTCTGATGGCTAAAAGCTTTTGTTTTAACAATACTTTTAACGACCTCACATGTTGCAATGCTAAAGATTGTATCCCGCAATACCTGCAGGGGCTGCGGAGCGTTCAAAATATTGGGGGTGGGGGTGGGGTGGGGGTGGGGTGGGTGGGGTTGGGTGGAAGGGGGTAATGAGGTCAGGTAACGTGATAACACATGTTCACCTAAAATTATTTTTGATAAACTCCCCCTGTGTAACCTCATCGATACCAATCTTTCTTTATCCAAGTAGTTTTATTCAAGCTTTTTAAAATAGTTTAATGCAAGTGGGTTTCTTTACGCGCGTAGCTAAATTTCTTTTTTCACTTGTCTGCAATTAGACTACAATTTCAATCATCTTTTTTATTTGCAGACCTGGTTCAGAACGAAGGTGAACTGGTGGGGAATGCCTACATTCACAACGAGATTAAACTCCTCCTTCAGGCTGTCAACAAATCTTGGACATTCAGGTATGCTTGAGAATGTTATATCCGAAATATCATGGTTCAACTGTTTAATTAAATCTAATAATTGGCCATAACTGTTTTTCAACTATTTAAATTGTCAAGCACCAATTTGCAATTACACCTTGATAGTTACATACGTAATATATCTAAGCGTATGTTTGAATATGATGCTTGGACATGGGTTTATTTGTTCCATCAAACAATATTTTCGGGGCTAATGCCCCTGTCTCCCGGGATCGTCGGCTACAATGGAGCCCGGAGGTTACTTCAGCAAAAATAAACGATTTCTTTAGACATCAGCTACTTTTACTTTAAATACATTTTATGATACTACCTAAGTGAAGCAATTGCGCCTTTAAGCCTTAACAATAATCAAATCTTCTTCATTTTCCGTCAGGCAAAGCGATGAAAATCCCAAATCACTAAATGACAACATATCTCAGAAGAAACTTCCCGCTTGCATCACGGCCGTGGTAGCCAGTCAACCAGAATCATCTCCAAAGTGTGACAAAAATTCCAACTTTCGTGGACATAAGCTGCACATCGGTCGCTATAATGAATATGCGTCGGCTGATAACCAACTTAAACACATCAATTTTTCCCGCCATTCGGAGACAACTAACCCAGGAATTAAGCTACCACCACCGACAAGTCAAAAAGTTCTCGGCACTTCTGACTCACGTCTTACTTCTAAATTAACCAAAAAATTCCTGGATGCATTTTACTTTGCCAGCAGCTTTTGGGGGGTGAGCATTCCATGAACACTTTTGAATCATCCTATAACTTGTAGGGAATAAGGGAAAATCGCATAGATGTACACCAATTACAATGGCTTTTATTTGTAACATGAATGTTATATCAATACAGCTTTGCACAAGCTCATCATTACCCACATTCACACAAAGTTAAGTAGTGATAACATTAAACCACAGTTGGTTTCATATGGGACCCTGTAATAACACTTTAATGAAACTAAGTAAACCGTTATTTCATACCATCATATCATTTTTAAATGTAATTTACCATGTTTCAACAGAATTTGCAAAGGACAGCAGTTAGCACCATAGTTTTCCACAGCGGCAGTGGTAAGACAAGCAACGATTCCAGCCATGACAGTAAATCGGGCGCTGCTACACGACCCAAGATCAGGAATACTCTGCAGAGAAACCCAGAGGAGGTCATGAAACAACCTGGGTTTACATTCAAGGCAATCCTTGGCAAGGGATCGTTTGGCGCTGTCTACTGTGGTTCACCTTTGACAGCTAATGGCCAGTATCAAGAGGTAGCTAGAATATAACTTTAGTTTAGTAATTTGTTATGCAATGTTAAATCATTATCCGAAACAGATAAGCTCTACGAATGTTTATGGATAGACTATCTCAGAATTTTAGATTGCTCACATTTTTGTATAAACTGTTTTTCTTCATAACCTAATCGACAAGAAATCGTATCATATCTTCCTTACCTAAAGTTTCTATGCATATCTAAATTTGTAAATAATACTTGGCAGAATGTCAGTCGTTTGAAAATGTCAATGAAATTTCCATACTTTCATCAAAGTCATTTCACTTCCTCCTTCACGGGTTTAAGAAACCATAGATATTAAATGGGAATTTAGACAGGCTTTGAAATGCAATATCTCTTACATCTGTACATCGTTGAGTTACTCCAGTTATAGGATCCTCTGTAACTTTATGATTGAGTGAAAAGACTAATTAATGAATAGCATTTTCTTGTATTTTCTTTTGTTCCAACCAATATATTTGCTTATACAGCTGCTACAAAAATACATCATAAAATACGTATGTAATGTTCGTGTTCAAAACTAATTAATTAGCTTTACCTTTGCTTCTATTGCGCAGAACACTGATCAACAACGACCTCCACCCGAGCCACAAAAAACGGTTCAAAAGGTTTATGATCGGCAGAGCTTATGGTTAGCTGAAAATGTGGCTGTTGCCCAACGTATTGTTAAAGTGATGGGGTACGTGCTGAAAGAGGCTCTTGGAGAAGGCACACATGGACAAGTCTTCGGTGGTGTCGAAAAACTAGCGGATGGAATGGGGAAAGAGGTATGTATTTTTAAATAAGCTCCATTCTAACTACAAAAAATTGCCGACTTCTGAGTAATAAATATTTGCGCAATAAAACATTTGGACAACTAAGAACGTTCTTCTCTTTCACATACTCATTACATCTAATATATACCATGTAAATTATTGCGATTGGTTTCAAATAATGTCTTACGGAAATCAGTTTCCTTAATCGAAACGAGATTTAATGACTTGTTGCTATTTGCTTTTCCAATGAAACTTTTCAACATGCGTATTTCAGTTGTCTTTTTCATTTTACACTGAATTTTCTATTGCGTGACGTTAATTATGTTATATGACATAATAATCGTGACGTCATGCGGATGTCTTTCTGATGGGTCAAAATGTTCTCCTTATCTTAAGTAATTGATTCCAAAGTTTTACATTGCTTTTACATTGCTACGGAAAGGGAAAAAAGATGTTATTAACAGTCCGGCTCACGCTCCCAATTGGGAGATCTCCTGATTGGGAGATCGAGACATGCGCAGTGACCATAATTCAAGCTATTCCAAATTTCAGCCGTTAACATTTATTTTGCTTTTCAAATTCTGTTATTCTAAAGTTGTATACTTTGAAAATGATATTGAAATTGATACATCTGAAAGGAAAAAGATGTAAGTAGTTTGATGAATGATGCAGTCTGTGGTATTTTTGTAATCTTATTTTTTCTGTTTTAGGTTGCAGTCAAATTTGTCAAACATACCGTCTGGGTTAGGATGGCAGGTGGAACCTGGTTACCACGGGAAGTATATGCCATGAGAGGACTCCAACACTTAAGTTGTGTTATTGATTTGTACAAATATGACGAATGCGCCATCGGACAATGCAACTACTCCGTCATAGTCATGGAGAAACCATCTGGATGTGCGACACTGTGTAGTTACTTAACCACTGAAGGACTAAATGAGGGCATTGCTTTCGAGCTTCTCCGAAAACTGGTTTCTGCAGTAGCAGCTATTCACAATGCTGGTTGGACGCATTGTGATATAAAGCCCGATAACATTTTGGTTTTGCCTGGAAATGAGATAAAAATCATCGACTTCGGCTCGGCGTCGAAGCACAACTATGGTCGATTACCGTTAAATAATCCACGGACCCATACAAGTTTTATCCCACCCGAATACCAAATAGGTAGTTACGATGCAGTAGAGGGTACTGTCTGGGCTCTTGGTTGTATTTTGTATTGGATGATTTGTGGTAAAAGGCCTTACGACAGCTGCATACATGCTTTTAAGGAACGTCTTAGATACCCACTTTTTATTTCTTTAAACGCGCGAAATTGTTTAGCACGCTTGTTGGACCGGAACACCTATACCCGAATCACTCTCTCTGAGCTGGAACACCTACATGCACAGGGCCTGATCAATTCATCGTACTCCTGGCGTTAACCTGTACACGTATACCCGAAGTAACATGTAGATGATACCGGAAGGTAACCTGGAAGAAATTCTACAGGTTCCAAATCATGATGCAGACTTCTTTTGCCGGAATATTATATGGAAACAGTATTTTAATGTAAATGCTGACATTTTTTGGAATAAAACCATGGAATTGTTTCTCAAATGAGGAGTTTCAGAAAAAAAGTCTTCTGAAGTTATTCACGTTTTCAAAATATTGACGCTCAAATTTTGCTTCCAGTGCAAAGTCAATGGGATTTAAAAATAAAATTTCGTTCTCAAATCGTACACGTTTAAAAAATATCGCCGCTCAAATCTTACCTATTTTCAAACGTTGGTTTTAAACGTGGAGATACTATTCCCAAATAGTAGGCTCCATGGTCTCAAACATGACAAGTTTCCTGTTTCTCGATTGTCCAGTAAACAATGTCTTCTCGAATGACGTGACTCGGTAAATTGTGACGATATTATCCCAATATTATCGATAATCGTGATATGGCGATTTATCTATAATATTTGTACAGTCTAAACTTTTTGACAAAACTAAACTTCTAATCAACAGATTATCAGGGTGTATTGTTTTAAAATGGCGACCATTTTTTGACCGATCAGATTGGTCAATTAATAGTGGTGTGATGACCATATATGGCAACAGATTTGAATGGAAACAAATATGGGATTGGGACGATAATGAAGAAGTCATCGTTCCCGTCCACTACTCTCACCGCATCCAAAGAGACGGTTCCGGTAAAGTTCTCACCAAAGGCATCACCAAGGAATATCGACTGATCTATACAAAACGCGTCATTCAGCCCGATCTCACAACCCTTTAGTACGGGTATTAAACCTTTCATCCCACAAGTCCCCTTACATGAAACGGACAGGTTCATCTACGACAATTGGGTGATTCAATTAGACCACACTGCTGAATGCCAACATTCGTAACTCAAGATCCGATGAAACCCTAATGAGGGCGGAAGGAGGAAAAAGAGCTACCATGGCTTGCCTCCCACGGTATCCTGCGTTGGTTGGGACAGGTGCCTTTACCCTACAATCACCTGACACACCCAGTCAGGAAAATCTATACACCCTCTTAAAAGGACTCTGCGGAACAATCGAGACTATCTTGTGACGCAATCCGATGACCCAGATGAAAAACTATCAGGGGCCACTATACAGGTAGTGGCCAATCAGAAGCTCCGTCGTCGAGAATATCTTGTGACGGCAATCTGATGACCAAGAGAGAAAAGCTCAGGAGCCGCTATACAGGTAGTGATTGGCTGGAAAATCTCAGGGGGATCTCAGGGCTATACAGGCCGATGACCCAGAGGGAAAAGCTCAGGGCATCTCAGGGGATCTCAGGGCCGTTATACAGACCCGACCAATCCGATGACCCAGAGGGAAAAGCTCAGGGGCCGCTATACAGGTAGTGACCAATCTGAAGTTATTAAGTATATGCAAAATTGAATAAAAAATCTTACAGGTCAATATACAGACCTCGACCAATCCGATGACCAAGAGGAAAAATCTCAGGGGCAGCTATACAGGCCCGGATCTCAGGGGCCGCTATACAGGCCCGGATCTCAGGGGCCGCTATACAGGCCCGGAGTGTCCAGGCCTGTATAGTCGCCTCTTACTACTGATAGCTGGTTGACAATATTTAATATCTGTCCCTGCCATGAAGGGAAAACAATTTTGTTGAATACAGTTGGTAGAAGAAGCCTTTGAGAGGGCGGCGAATGCTCACAGGGCGTAAAAATTGTCATGAGAAATATATTTATATAAACTAAGACATATATTGTAGTTAATGGGATTCTATATATTCTTTCCAAAATATATATTCCATTTAACTAGCTTTAGTGTGGAATTGACACGATTTTAAACAATTTCTACTACCAAACATCCAAACTCACGCCAAATAATGCTTAGCTTTCTGGGGCTTCGCCTTGTGGGAGCCAACCAGGACGTCCGGCGACCCTGGATCTGACACAATATTAATACATTTTCTGCTATCGAAATTGCGAGAAATGCAGGGAATCTGAGGGCTTTGCCCCCAGCGCCCCTATTTGCAGCTTCGTTCCATAGATGTGACAAGCCTTCTCGTAAAACCCTGGGTCACCTGTCCCCACCAGGGCTTCGTTCCTATAGCATGGCTAGAGTTGACACAATTTTAAGCAAGACCCACTTTGCACCCCAATAATGGACATCTTCCGAAATCATTTTCTTACGTCAGGAAATCTTCAATTTCTGGAAAATCCCGGTCCATCAATTTTCAGGAAAATTTCCTTCATTTTTGGGATATTTTCTTCAAAATTTGGGAAATTTCTTCAACTTCTGGAAAACTTTCAGTTTTGGTAAAATTTCTTTCATTTTGGTAAAATTTGCTTCCATCTTTGTAAAATTTCCTTCATTTTGGGGATATCTTCTATTTTGGGTAAATTCTTTTCAAGTTTTCTTCAATTTTCGTTAAATTCCCTTTATTTTAGGAAGTTATCTTCAATTTTTGGAAAGTTTTCTTCAATTTTTTTGATTTTATTTCATTTTGTATTTTGGAAAATTTTCATTCAATTTTTGGAAATTTTTTTATTTTCTGGAAATTTTTTCCTTTTAGGGATGAAATTTTCTTCCATTTTCGTAAAATTTTTTTTTCAATTTTGGGAAAATTTTCTTTCAATTTTATGGAAATTTTTTTATTTTCGTAAGGTTTTCTTCCATTTTCGTGAAATTTTTTTCATTTTGGGATATTTTTTCAGTATTTGGGAGTTTTTTCAAATTTTGGAAATTTTCTTTAATTTTCTGGAATTTTCTTTTCATTTCGGGATTTTTTTGTTTTTCCATTATCGTGAAATTGTTTCCTTTAATTTTGGGATATTTTTATTTTAGGTTTTCTTCAATTTTTAGGAAATTTGTTTTCATTTTATGGATTTTTTTTCAAAATTTTGGAAATTTGACCTTCATTTGCCCTGGACCTTTTTGGCTTTTTCCTTGATTTGAAACACTGATTTAAGCATTTTCGTAAAACTTTCTTCATTTTGAATTTTTCTTCAATTGTTTTTTGAGCATTTTTTTCGGGAATTTTTTTCAATTTCAACTTGAAAATGTTTGCCCCCCCAGTTAAACATGACCCACCACGTTACTGGGTGTGACCTTAAGCCAAAATCTAGTATTCACCATAATAACCCGTGAAATTTCACAAGGAATCAGATAGAAGTCTCTAAAATAGGAAGCAGTGGATTTTAAAACTATGCAATGACATTAAACAGTCAGAAAATTGAAAAAAAGTAAAAGATCGGTCGTCAGTCGCGGAACACCCATTAGCGCAGAGCGTGCATTGTTGTTTGCTATCTTGTTCATGTTGGCGCGGCGCGAAATTTGAGTGTATTCCCAAGCAGTCAAGACTATGCTCTTTGCCATGCAGCCATGTAACCGAGTACCAATGGCTACACCAAGCGGAAGGACAGTTATACATTATTTTGTTTAGATATTCTTTTTATTCTATTGCACGTTGCCATTTCTGTGATCAGGTAGGTTTATTTTAGGGACGCAAGATGGGTTTCCCAGATTTATTATGCATTTGAAGTTAGGCCCATTGGCCCCATGCGAGTTTGTATTGTAAATAAGCCGTCAATCTCTACCAAATTTTAATCATTCTTCGTCAGTCCGTAAAGATTTGGAACGGATTACTAGCATTTCTGATCAAATTCATGATGATGGGACACTCTTAATTTTTAATCAAACTTTATGAGTTTTTCCAGACCTCATAAAGTCATAAATGACTCAATTCCAAACCCTTCCTTGTGGCCGTCTTTTAATCTCTTCGTTTCTAGAAAGAGACTGGTTTGTTGAGATTATCGGTGAGCATATAAGTGCATAACCAAGTCCTAAAAAGCCCGACGGCGGATGACAAAAATCTGAGTATTTGCGCGAATTTTACAACCTCACCCTAAATTGTTCTATATTCATCGGAATTTTTTATCCTTATGTAAATTTTTGAAACCCTAACGGATTTTTTTGCGCCTACATTCCATTTCTTAAGCCTTTACCTTGTTATAAAACATATGACATTTTATTAAAACCTAGCGGGGTACTGTTTTTTTTTTGGACAAAGCCCTGCTAATTTAAAGTCCCCTTTTTTTTTAAACCTAAATTTAATTTCTTAAGCCCTAGCTCAATTCTAGTCGGACTTCTTAACCCAAAAGACAAATTTTGAAACCCTGGCGTGATTTTTTAAGCCTTAGTTGAATTTTCAAGGCCTAAAATGATCAAACTTAAACCCATTTGGAGAGGTATAGTGAGACAGGCAGACCGGGCTCTTCTTAAAGAAATTTTCACTGGGCCAATAATATTGATAGGTTGGTTGAGAGGATAGGCAGAGGCGTAGGACGCGGGGGCGGCAGAGGCAGTTTCCTGCAACCCATGATATGTTGATCAAATTAGTAGTAAGGTTTCCAAAATGTTAGCCTGGACTTTTATGTACAAATAAACAGTTTTTGAACAGCTTAAGAAAGTATGCAGGAGCTAAATTATACCACATTTCTTTATATGCATCTACAGTATAGTTGGAACAATTTTCATTTGATATGCAGAAATTATGCAAATTACATCGAAGATATGCACGTATAATTACTAATTCACCATTTGATATTCACACTGAAGGTTTATTACAAGCATTAAAATTGGACTTTGCTGCCTTTATACAAAAGACAAAAATGCCTTATGATGTACAAATAAACGGTCTTACACCTAAGTTTTTAGCGATAACATGAAAAATAATGTACATCACCCGCACAATACCAGGTATTTTCAACATTTCATTGCTGTCCATTATTATGGATCCTTTAAAAAGTCTTTGTTTTGCTGGTCCAAGATGTTGAAGCTTAATGCCCCTTGACTATAAAGTCATTATGCCTTGTCATTTAAAAAAAAAAAAAAAAAAAAAAAAATGTTTGATGAATTTTAGATGTTTACTTTTGTATACAAGTTTCTTATATTTCTATTTGTTCTAATGCTCTTAATTGGTTTTATAAATTTTCCTGAATTAAATTGGTATCAGTTTAAAAAGTTACTTTTAGTCTTTACCATTTAAGTTTTGATTATATATTAGTTTTTGTTAAGCTTAGCTCATCTTATCTTACATACTAATCGTATTTCATATTATATTTTATTAAATCATTTGTAAAATGTATTATTTTCTTCATTTTACTGGTAAACATGGCCTCATTGTAAACCAGCCTTTAGCTGTATAAGCCACTCTGTATAAAGATTTGAATGAATAAATAAAAATGAACCATGCTACTCTAGCCTATGTTACCAATCATCCTCAGAATAAAGACAGTATAATAAATAAACCCACTTTTTGGCTATCCTCAATTTCGTGTACCCCATTACTTCACCTATTAAAGAAAATAAAAAAAATAATACAATCAAACATTTTAAAAGAAAACGTGTCAAAAAATTATTTTCATTTTGGTTTTATCATTAGTATTTTTCTCCAAATTTTGTTGGGGATTGAGCGTTTTTACTGGTACACTTGGTGCGCTTTTACAATTATAGGCTAGGGTTCACTTGCAACCACGATTGAGCGAGTAAAATTTATTTCTTGCAGGATGACAAATTAACAAATTATTTGTAAAGAAAACTTAGCTATTCCATGTGTTATTTTCTGGAACTTCCCATTACATTAAATAGATTTAGCACATTTTGCACATAGGGCCTGCTGAAATTTTGTAACAGTTGCCATAATGCGGATGGACAAAGAAAGAAGTCACTTCAAGTGTTCCATATTGCTCGAATGAGATAGTTGCTAAAATAATTGATGATTTACAAAAAGAGCAAAAGTTCGTTCACCTGTATTATCAGCCTCGCTATACTAGTTACAGCTTAGCCCCCAAAGACTAAAATTAGCATCGGAACCACAAAACGTGGTTATACTTTTAATAAAATAAAACTGTTTTATATATTATTTTTTAAATATTATTTTTAATATTGACAATATTTTTTTTAAATGTACAAATTATTATTATCATTTTTACTTTTTATTAAAAATAATATAGATAATAAACTATCTTAAATATAAATTAAAATTTATATCTGTAATTTTTTTTTTAAAGGAAAAACTTGTAAATATAAAAATTTAAACATGCATTTTAAACTCCGCCTTAATTTAATCTAAGGTTAAGATTAAAATGGCGCTCTTTCACTTTCATTAGTTAATGACACAAACAACTTTCTGTACAACATAGTCATAGCCAATTGTTCAGTTACACACTGTCAGAAGTTATCGGAATACATTACAAATTATTTTTAACATATCCTTGCAGTTATAGGTAGGAACTAGATACCTAGTCCCCCCCCCCCTACTATTCCGAAAAAATTGACAAAAGTTCTCATTTTGCAAATGAAAAGTGCCTCTCAGTCAAAGGTGCAAAGATTACACTGACAAGAATGTGCGTAACTTTTACAAAAATGTTACAAAAGTGTCTTTCAAAATGGCAGTTCCCCTTATAGTAAACCGCGACTTTGTCAGTCCCATCATCGACCCAATAGTAGGACTGTCAATCCCATCATGGAACTCATTAACTGATGAGCTCCATGGTACGTACGGGAGGGGACTATTTTAAAGTGTTGCACACATCAAATTCGAACTACTACGTTTTTTGAATCTTTGCTAAGCATATCCCTACGCCCCCCACCCAACAACGTACTTTCCAATCAGTCTCACCGAGGAAACGTAGGTTTTGAAATGAATATTCTTCTTCTGAACTATATTAATTAGCCTCGCCGTACTAGTTACAACTTAGCTTCCAAAGACTAAAATTAGCATCGGAACCACAAAACGTGGTTATGCCTATGAAAAGTGGAAATTAATTTTATATATTATTTTTAAATGTATCTATTTTTTATGTTGACAGTATTTTGAATAAATTTACTAATTATTTTTATCATTTTTACTTATTATTCTTAAATGATATAAATATTTTATATATCATAAATGTAAAGTAAAATTTTATAATCTATAATTTGTTTTTGAAGATAAAAATTATAAAATAAAAAAATTAAATGTAAATTTTAAACTCCACCTTAATTAAATATAAAAAATTGCGAATGGGGGCGCCCTTTTCCTTTCAATAGTCAATGATTCAAAACAGTTTTTTGTACAACATTGTCATATCAGTTACACGCTGTCAGAAGTTATCAGAATTCATTACAGATTATTTTCAACATATCCCTGCAGTCATATGACTGGGCACGTCCCCCCACTATTCCGAAAAATGACAAAAGTTTCCCTTTAACAAATGAAAAGTGCCTCTCAGCTACTAACAAAGGTGCAATAAGTACACTGACAGAACGTGCACTCACTTTTTACAAAAATATTACAAAAGTGCCCCTTTTAAAATGGAAGTTCCCCCTATAATTACCGACCCAATAGTAGGGAACTGGCGACTTTTGTCAGTTCCATGTACGGGAGGACTGCATCCCGATAGGAAAAGTCCCCTTTCTAAAAATGAAGTGTTCCTTTTACTTTGTTGTTTTGGTGTAACTTATTCTATCTACATATTAGGGGTGGGGGCGGGGGAGGGGAGGCGTGGGTGTATGCATATGACTTGGAAAGTATCTCCTAAGAGGTCATACTCTCCTTTTTTTAAAGCTGCCACTGCCTTTTAAAAAGATATTTGAGGGGGGTGTTATAGACCTCCCTCTCCCTTTTTGGGAATTTTCCTTCATTTCAGGGTATTTTCTTGCATCTTCGAAATATATTCGCGATTATATTTGTATTTCTCTTCATTTTTGGGAAGTTTTTTTCGATTTTCGGGATAATTTAATTATTTATCGTAAAATTTTGCTCATTGATAGGAATTTTGGGCCAGTTTTGGACAAATTTCTTTCATTTTCCTTTAATTTTAGGAAGATTTCGGAAACTTGCTTCGTTTCAAGCTGTCTGTACACTAACAATTTATTTATTAAAGGGATAGTTCAGTGGTCAATAGTTTATCTTCTATAAATAAGACTTCAAAAGAAACCAAATGGTGAAGAAAGCATTCAAAAATCTTATTCCGTTAAGGAGATATTCAAGTTTAAAAGTTTGATATCATTTCTGTAGAAACGACTATCTTAGTTACACTCGATCAGCTGATCTATTTCATTTCGCTGGGTGTTAAATTTACTTTTACATGGGTAAAGAATGGAGTTAAATTTTACTGTAGCCGCGTTGACCGAACAACAGGGCTGCCAAAAATACATAACAAAATAGCGAGATACAAGTTAGGATACAATTGCAAATTCATATGTTTATATATATTATTATATAATATATTATTTTAAAAATTGAAACATTATTACCTAAATTACTAATAGCATCATCATTACTTTAACTTTTGGTCTTAAATTAATATTAAATATACAAAATTAATTAAATCAGACCATTTATTTACACATGTTTGAGTTTTTTTTAAAGTAAGAGTATAAATAAAAACAAATACAGATTAATTTTAAACTCCGCCTTAAATTTGATCAAAATTCTTAAGAATGTGAAGCTGTCATTTTTAATAGCAATTATTAGCAATTCGAAGCTTTGTGTCAGTACCTTATATACATATATATATATTATTAGAAAGCTGAGCTCATAATGGTAGAACTTGAATAAGTCGCCCACTTTACACTCAACCTAGTCGACTACGCGAGCTACACCTGAAGTTAAATGGATCATTTTCAAAGTATTTCGCTGTGCTTTGAACCTCTTATCATTGGTCTTTATCAGTTAGCCATGTTGAATGTACGTGGCCGCTAAAAATTATTTTAAAGATCAGATAGCAGAACAATTTTATTTTCGAACACGATAACATATTATTTTTTATTATATCCTTTCTTGAAATTATATTTATAATTGCATAAACTACTCAATATATCTCAAATTTTATTTTTATATTTAAATTACCATTAAGTGCAAAAATTTAGTGAATTTGGTAGATTTATATAACTTCACTTTTTCTATAAAGAAAAAGAGGGGAATATAAAAAATATATAAGGATATTTAAAACTCCGCCGTAATTAAAAAGTTGGTAACATATACCAAACAGACGGTGAGGCAAGGTGGGTTCTCATTTGAGCGTGCGTACACCGTTTCGCATATACGAGAAACTTCATTGGGTAGTCATATATAGAAGTCTACTCAGTTGCAAGTTCGGGTAGACTTACTTTTCCTTAATTTAGGATTCACTTTTGAATAAAAATGCAGTAATTGGTGAACAAAAATAATAAATGTAAGTTAATTATGTTTTTATTACCAAACAATAGAAAATTTACTGAATTTCCAAGTTGAATTTTCACAGGGCTAGTCTACTTAAGCAGCTGACTGATCAGCTGATTTTCTGGGTGTTCTAGTGCGTAATTCCGTTATTAACGTGTGTGCTTGTGCCGAAGAGCTTTCACACATTGACATGTGTACTTGTACATTAACATATGTACTTGTACCCTAAATCCATGGAGTAGAAATACACGTTATTGTTCTATACCAAAGATTAAGGTATCAATTTCTATTTCTGCATTAAACTTTATTGGTGTCAATTATTGTGACTCCGCCCATCACACTTTTGATACTTTATTGGTAGATGCTTCAGGAAACACTTTAGTCAATACAGAGCCACACAAAAGGACTGAGCCTTTATATCTGCATGCTGAATCACATTATATCAAATTGATCCGATTTAATTTACTATTTTTCATTACAAATTGTGTACGTCAAAAACAAAATAAAAAATGTACCCGAAAATTTTGTAGCCTATTTGCTACCCCGCCCCCATACCGTACGTTTGTTAGTAGTCTTAACTCATAGTCAAAGTTAGCCATGTTTAAAAGAGAATGAGAGGAAAGTGATGGGGTGGAGCTCGTGGAAAGAAGCCAGACAAGTTGCAAATAACAGAGTCCAGTGGAGAGAGTGCACTGCAGCCTTATGGGCCAGGAGGCCTGAAGAGACTAGGTGAGGTGAGGTGAGGCTTTGAAGTAAGTCAGAATTAATTCTCGAACCAAATTTCAAAATGTTTTCTTTTCAGAAAACCCAAGCCGGCTGCAAACGTTAAAAGTCATCACTTTTCTCATAATTTAATTGAAAAATAAATGTAAAAAATGGTGAAAAAATAGTTACAACATGTACTTTTAGGAAGAATAATTAGTATCCTTTGCAGTGGTTAAGTTTCTTGAACTCTATGATTAAGCCTATATCAGTGGACAACGTTTGCCTACTGTGGTGTAGCGGTTATAATACCTGTCTACAGACCACGAGGCCCCGGGTTCAATAGATGCAACTGGTTATCAAAGGCCGTGGACATTGACTTGGTTGTCGATGTTATAACCTGTGTTTTCCGGGTCGTATTAAGCGTTTCGTGATAGCATTTGTACTATCATAAGCGAATACGCAGGCGACGACCCCGTCATTGTAATTGTGTGTTCAACTCTCAACTTGGATAGATGCATGGTGGGATTCGTATAATTAATTTTGATGTTAATGTGCTAACTACCCATTTGCTCATATACTACTTTTCACTTTCTTTCTTTCTGAAATTGTATATATAATTACACAAATCACTCAATATATTTGTTATGTTTAATTCTTGTCTTTGAATTGTCATTATGTCAAAGCAGTATTACTCAACTTGTAATTCTCTTTTGAAAAGCACGATGAGGAAAGAGAAAATGAAAAAGTATATTCATAACTCCGCCCTAAGCAAAATTCTAAGATAAGTTTCAAAATCTGGGTAGTATGGTGCTTTTTCATTTTCAATAGTCGATCATTAGGTCCGGGAGAACCAGACATGCGCAGTATGGTCTATTTCTTAACGGAGCTTTACTGTGGTCCATTCGGATTCGCTTCATGTGTTTATTATCTTAAATTGCTTCAAGTTTATTAAAACAAAATGATGATACAGAAGTGGTATTTTACTATAAGCTATGATGCAGGTCAGAAATAATTTTCGAACCAAATTTCAAAATATTTTCTTTTCAGAAAATCTTGTTTAGGCCTAAAAACGACTGCAAAACAGTATAACATTAAAGGAAAGGTATCGTCCTACAAATATTTTCAGAAGTGATCGCCGCCGTGCTGATAACGTCACTTCCGGCTTTTAATTTTACTATTGATATTGAGAAATCTGGTATGTTATCAGTAACACATGTAGGCCCTATGTTCCGTCTGGCAGATGTGTGATCAATAACATCGCAGATTTCTTGCGATCAATAAAGAAAATTGAAAACCGGAAGTGACGTTATCAGCAAAGCGGCGATCACTTTTTAGAGTATTTATGGGACGAAACATTTCCTTTAAAAGTCATGTTTTCTCATAATATCTCTGATAATTTAAAAGCGCATAGCAAAAAAAAAAAAATAAAAAAAAAAAAAAAAATCGTTAGGCCTACAACATGTATTTTTAAAGAAAAATTAGTATCCTTTTTAGTGGTTAAGTATCTTGAACTCTGTGATTTAGGCACATATGGACAACGTTTGAACTTCGATAGATGCATCGTGGGATACTTCTGTGAAGAATCCCCTGATCGTGAGACCACAGCTGAGAGGGAATAGGGGGAGGGGGGAGTGGAGGATGGGGACTTCACCCACCCATGATGGGGGAAGAAATATGCTTACCCCCTCTCACCCTCACACACCCCACCCCCCCCACACACACACACTTTTGTCACGATTTGTTTAACATTTGCCATATAAAATAATGAAATGTATCAACTGTACTATTGTTCAGCTAATATTCCATTGTGTATCAAATCAACATTTTCCTTAAATTATGTTAGCAATTTTCATCTTTTAAATTGGGAGAAAGTTTGCATGGAATAAATAGTGATGAAAATTTCCCGAAATTTGAGAAAATTTTTCGAAATCGAAACACATATTCGAAAATGGAAGAAAATTGCCCTCAAATGACTGAAATTGAAGAAAGTCATCAGATTATTGAGAACAAAATAACCCGAAATCGAAAAACTTGCACAAAAATCGAAGAGGATTGCCTAAAAATGGAAATTGGATTTATTGAATATAATCATGAATGATTCGCGCCTTAACATCAGCGATGAGTGTTCTGATTTTCCACCAATTGGAAAATCTAACAAATCAAGGCCACCAAAAGTTCACGCATCACTACCCCTACACTCCATACATACAGTGTATATACTCTGTAATACACTGTAAATTCACTGAACGTACGCACGGAGTTTATTTCGGGAATGGTTTAGGTGTGACACAGCGTGTACACTATTTAAGAAATATTGAGTGAGGGTGCTGCAATTAGCAATGCAATGGTGTAGATGGCATGTGTCAGGTATCAATCATCTTTGGAACAATCAGGCAACATTCGGCGGTAAAAAATGTATTTCTCTCTCTCTCTCTCTCTCTCTCTCTCTCTGTCCCCCCTCTCTCTCTCTCTCCCCACCCCCTCCCAATAAAATCACCCCAACGATGACTGGATGCTTAGGGAGCTTGTCTCTCTCTCTATTCTTCTTTTGAAAGTGGTACAGCAAGTTCTGACCAAATACTTTTGTCTTTGCCATACTCCAAGTACAATTATTACAGGAATATGCAATCCAACATTTAACGAACTACAGTACCATGTCACACAGCACAAATTTTGCATGAATTAAAACTGATCAAACTTTGATTATATTTAAAAGTGCTAGCTTTTGAAGTCAATTCACAAACACATACATCAGATCAATCAAGCGGTAAATACCATTCATGTTCAATTAACTATGCAGTGATTTATCAACTCCCACCCTAATCTTGCTTTCTTTTGATTAATTGAAAATGCTTCTTTACGATATGGGCCACTTCCGAATAATTCAACGTGGCTGCTAAAAATCCTGAAATGAATAACGTGTTGCAAAATCGCACCTGCTTTTGAATTATTTATATTTACAAATATTTTTGCAATTGTTCTAATTATTACCTAAATTACTAAACATCATTATTATGTTTATTTCTTGTCATACTATGCATTAAAAATGATAATTTATTTTAAATTTTATTCAAATTATGCAAGGAATAATTTGTTTTCTTTCCTAAAAGTAAAAGTATAAATAAAAAAAATATCTAGGTAGATTTAAACTCCGCCTTAAATTATTTTAGAACGCCTACGTCCCCTAAATTGAATAAAGATGGCGCTCTTTTATTTTCAATAGCGAGCTTTAGCAATGAAAAGCTTGCTGAAACAACGGGATAGGCTGGGCATAAAATATCCTATGTGATGATGTATATTTCATGGAAACTTTTGGGTGGTAACAATGTCGGTTTTAGTCCATATATATATATATATATATATATATATATATATATATATATATATATATATATATATATATATATATATATATATATATATATATATATATATATATATATATATATATATATATATATATATATATATATATATATATATATATATATATATATATATATATATATATATATATATATATATATATATATATATATATATATATATATATATATATATATATATATATATATATATATATATATATATATATATATATATATATATATATATATATATATATATATATATATATATATATATATATATATATATATATATATATATATATATATATATATGTGTGTGTGTGTGTGTTTATATATAAAAGGAGTGGGG
>JAIGNY010004206.1:0-175000 GCA_020152595.1 Chiridota heheva
TCAGTGGCGGTGGATCGTTCAAAATATTATTATTAATATTATTATTATTATTTTTCTATATATGTATATTTTTTTATTATATATATATATATATATATTTTTTTTTTTTTTTTTGGGGGGAGCTAATGAAGTCAGGTGACATGTGATAACAATATGGGGAGAGGAGAGAGGGGGAATAACTAGCTCGGGTAACGTCTTAACATATGTTCACCTAAAATTATTGGGGTCTGAATTATTGGGCCCTGAGAAAGCAAACCCAAAATATTGATTTTTATACATGGTTTGAAGGTCAACAATTTCTGTCCTTGGTTCTTTGCTTGACAATTTTATTATTCTACCATTTCCATTTCATAATTCTGCCAATTCAATTCTTAAGCCTAGAATTATTTTGATAATAGCAAAACGTTTAATATTCATCCGCAAGCAAACGCAATATTTCCAAATTATATTTACAGTAAATGACTCTGAAACGCCGCATTCAAACTGCAGTCACCTATGCAACACCGTACCCATATTTTACATTTTAATAGTGGGCGGAGATCGAAATGCATATATTATCTGCCATGAGACGTCGGAGTGGGCGGCTGTATCCACTGATGCCTTCACATACCGCTTGACTGACCTCCTCAATAGACGTATTCTCAGAACCCACTGCCATTCCTTGAAAATTTTACCTGTGGATTTTATTACCCTTACGTGGATATACATAATGTTGTCTACTTATCTGAAGGTTATTTGTGCTTTTGTTATCGTTTAATTGTTCATTCTTGTTTAGTTTAGTGCATTTTCCGTGTTTGTTATTTAGTGAACCTAATGTTATTGAGAGAGTTGAACACACAAATACAATGACGTGGTCGTCGCCTGCGTATTCGGTTATGATAGTACAAATGCTATCACGAAACGCTTAATATACGACCCGGACGAGAACACAGGTACGACGTACGGACAGACATAGCCTAACATCGACAACCAAGTCAATGGCCACGGCCTTTGATAACCAGTTGTGGTGCACTGGCGTAATGTTTAGCCTTGCACACTATTTGTATTTACAACCATTTCCGTTTTTTTTTTTTTTTCGGTGATCGGAAATTTAAGAACAATTTGAGTCCTGTTCTAATTGTTTAAAGCATAGATTTGATATTTTTGCTATTTTCCCGCCTGAAGTTTTTTTTTCTTCTCATCATGCACAATATTGGGAAGCATCCCTTTCGATACGTACACAATTTGAGCGGGTTTCTTTTAGTCCTATTATCGCAAAGAGGAAGTTTACAGTTAAGTATTTTTAGTGGAATTATTATATTAATAATCATGTACTAAGCGTTTTTGCTCAAGTTATAATCTCAATTTTCATAAATATGTAATGTCCCTAAAATAAGAATCAAACTTTGGTTTTACCGTAGAATAACCTTAGGTTGATATCCTACTGTTAGTACTAGTTAGTATAGGTCCCAGGGTATAGTTTTATTATGATTTTAAGTAGTATATTATATCATTTGAATTAAACTAAGTAGTATCCTACCATTAGATAACAATATACAATTAATAACTTGGGCTGCAATAAATATTCGTTTTACTTTTTTAGACCCAAACATTTTTTTTTTTACATTTTAAATTTAACTAGGCCTCTTGCTAAGGGTCATTCCAGTTTTAGTCCGATCCCCTATGGACGACATCTTCCGAGGGGTAAGATTTTTGCCTCACCCTATGGACGACATTTTCCGAGGGATAAGAATTTTGCCTCGCCCTATGGAGGACAATTTCCGAGGGTAAAGATTTTCAACAATTTTTTTTCCGATGGGTTGAAAAACTGGACTATTTGTGGCTCCCCAATGACCATATGGACGACTTATTCCGAGGGGTTATATTTTAGCCATTTTTTTCCAAGGGGTTATATTTTTGGCTCTAGCCTAGTCTCAAGTAGCCTACTTCTGAGAAGAATTTATTACAAACATAATACTGACAATATGATGATGAAGCTTTATAGAATAGGCCTAGCCTCAGGGCCTACCACATTACCACCGTCGGCAGATGCAAGTTAAAAATATTAGCATTATCGTTTAGCCTACTGTAGGAGTTGCACTCACAGTTCTTTACATACTTAGGGCCTACGTAGACACAGACGGTACAGCTGCAGTATGGACGATTCTCCAAATAGCAGACGCATTCTATAGACGCTTGACATGCTTTCAGACCCATAGCTTTATTTAAAGATGAGCAGGGTGCTATCCTATAGACATTAATGCGCACGCGAATCGCTGCGTCTTTTCGGCGTTGAGTCCAGGGGGTTCAAGCCCCTGGTGAAGAAGCTCTGGAATTTTAGATATAATCATACCTCGGAATGTAACTATTCTGATTAATAAGGACCAGTCATTAGCTTCTTCTTTTTTCTGATGATGGGCAGGGTGGATCGCCCCTGTGACACAGCAAAGCTATCGATCTGCAAGAAGTGATAGGAAAAACTCTTGTATCTGCACAGATGAATGTCAGGAACCTAATGAAAAATAATTGTGGTATGATGTACTATACTGCTATAGAAAAGTCCCGATTTTAAGCTAACTTAAATATTGCAGTGTTATGTACAAATACCAATAAGCCTACACGTTTTCCTCTAAAAACCAAGGTTCCAACTGTGTACTGAAATGATATTTTCATTGCATTTTTCTTTTTGTTCTCCTTACAGGTAATGCGATGAGTGTTTTCTTTACTCTTTAGGTTTTATTTGTTCTGTTTTGAAACTTGACTTTGACATTTTTGCTACTTGTGGGCTGTATTAACATTTCCAAACTTAACCTCTGAGATTGTCAGGCTGTTGTTAGAAAACAGGAAAAAGAAATGCCAGTGTTCCCCAATATTACCTTCCCCTCATAGGCATAGGAACAGAGGCACATGCCCGCCAATGTTGCAGTGACTTACATGGCAGTCATTTTTTAACCTTTGAACTAGTGTTGTAACATATCTTTGTGCCCCCAAAAAAAAAAAAAAAAACACACACATTATGAAGAACATGTTCCTACACCTATGATTCCCTTGCCCTATCAATCTTTAAAAGAAATTTGTCAAAAATGTTGGATGAGCGCAATGGTCAGATGGTGATGGCATGATTTGCATTATTCTTTCCGGCAAGATGTAGCTTCCCTTTCTTGATTATTTTCAACCTATATGTCTATCACTATTATATTAATCTTCTCTTTCAAAAGTTATCTTTTCCAGAAAAAAAGGTGGTACAGTAGCACAATCCCATGCATGCACGACATGCTCTTTGTTTTTTTCTTTAAACTTTTTCGTGCATGCCAGTTTTTAAATTAAAATTATTTTGTGTTTCTCTTGGTATTTCACTTTGCTAAGAAACAAGTGACCACATGTTCATCAATTAAATTTAAACAAAGAGTTTCAAACACCTTAGTAACTGCATGCATGCATTGAGTCGTTTGCTCGTATGCATATTTTTTATAATTTGTCAGTTGTTTTTCAAAATTAATTTTTTCCTTTACCTCCAAATTGGAAATATGTATTTGGCACCAATAAAAGTATACCATATATCATTGCTATACTGTTCCCTTCTGAAATCAAAAGCAATTGATTGATATTCCTATTGCGTATCGGAACCTCTAAATTTGTTGTTTTCTGACTTTGTATTAATTAACTGCTTTGGGTCCGTGGGATTTACCCACCCTTTTGTTTTGCCTCAGGGGGTATACTGTTAAGGTATGTGCCAAAGCTTGCACTGCCCGAAATAAAATAAAAAAGATTTGCCCTCAATATTTACAATAGCTTATTTCCCTATCCCACTCCCATTTTGAACACATCAATCCATGATTTCAGGAGTTGTGGTCCCACTCCCCCGGTCGGAAAGTTTTTCAGTCAATCCGGGAAAAAGACTGAAGAAACTATTAGATGCAACCAACATATGTTAGCCTCCCCCTGTTGGGAAAACTCTGGCGCCATCCTGAATAATCTTAAAGTTTTATACGTTAACAAACAGTACTGTGGTATTAATGAAAACACCACTCATTTTTCAGGTGGACCCTCAGTCTGAATATCTGTGTTACGGATTGGGCGGGTGAATTAGGAATGGGCCACTAAATAATATTATATAGTTTTTGCATGCGATTTGATCATATTTGAGATATGCATGTCAGTTTGTTTACAGTTAAAACAGTAATTTGTCAGTTTATTTGGTGCTCTGTCTGTCAGGCTGTGTTCAAGCAGGGAGTTGTAGTCAAGGGAGATGTGATAATCTTGTTACAGTGCAATGAGGCTTAATGACGGTGCAAAAGTTTGTAGCAAAAGAATAATATGTGTCGAAAGGCTTTAGGCAGTGGCGTGGTGGCCGGTTATGTTTCATTAAAATTAGTGTTTCAAATCAGTGGCCGAAGCACTGAAAAGGTCCAGAAGACGAAGCCCCCAGAAGCCTTGATTTTCACATGATTTTGATTGCAGAATATTTTGTCAAAACCAGGGTCTAATCTTTGCGTTTCTCGTAATTTTGGTAGCAGAAAATTGTGTCAAATCTAGGGACGAAGCTCCTGAAAGCCCTGCATTCTCGCAATTTTGAGAGCAGGAAACTTATATTGTGTTGAAGCACTGTTGGGGGCCTAAGCCCCCGGAAGTCATGCGGTTCACGTTAAACTTGTGTCAAACCCATGCAGAACGTCGGAAGCCTTGCACTTTTGGTGATTTTCATAGCAAAACATTGCTTGAAAATGTGTCAAATCTATGGCAAAGTCTGCCCCCGGAATCCCTACGTTTCACATGATTTTGATTGCAGAATATTGCTTAATATTGTGTTTAATCCAGAGTCTAATCTTTGCGTTTCTAATCATTTTGGTAGCAGAAAATTGTGTCACATCTAGAGACGAAGCTCCTGGAAGCCCTGCATTTCTCATATTTTTGTGATAAGAAACTAATGTTGTGTAAACTCTCAAGGTTGAAGCCCGGTTAGGGGCCTAAGGGGCGTACATGTAGCCCCCGGAAGTCATGGCGTTCTCGTGATTTTGGTAACAGAAAATTGCTTAATCTGGTGTCAAACTCCGGGCGTCCGAGTCGGAAACCTTCAGTGATTTTGGTATAGCAAAACATTGCCTAAAATTGTGTCAAATCTAAGGACGGAAGACGTGGTAGCAAAGCCCTACGTTTCACGTAATTTTTATGCTTAAAATTGTGTGAAATCTAGGAGCGAAGCCCACGTAAACCCTGCGCTTCTTGTGATTTTGGTAGCACAAAACTGTCAATTTTAAGGGCAGAGCCCTATTAGGAACACCGGGGAGAAGATACTGGAAGCCCTACGTTTCTCGTGATTTGATCTGTTGATAGCAGAGAATTGCTTAAAACATGTAACATTGTGTGAAATCTAGGAGCGAAGCCCTGCGGCGTTTCTCGTGATTTTGGTAGCAAAATATTGCTTAAAATTTGGCATTTTAAAATGGATGAAAATCGAAGAAACATTGCCCCAAAAATGAAGAAAATTGACTGAAAAGTACACAAGAATCAAAGAAAAATTTTCAAATATTGAAAGTGATTTTTAAACATTGAATGAAATTTCCTGAAAATTGAAGTAATTTACCGAAAATAGGAGAAGAAAAAATGCCCCAAAATAATATAAATTTTCCGAGAATTAAAGAAATTTCCCAAACATTTAATGAAATTTCCCGAAAATTGAAGTATTTAACCGAAAATGGAAGAAAAATTAGTCCAATTGAAAAAAAAAATCCGAAAATTGCACGAGAATTTAGGAAATATTCCAAAGATTGAAAGAGATTTTCGGAAAATTGAAGGAAATTTACAAGGAGGGGGTTCTGCTTATTATTGGAGTAATAAAAGTTGTTGAAATTTTTTCGGAGGAGGGGGTTCCAACTCCCAGAATCCCCCTCTACATCCGCCCCTGGATTAAAGCAATTGAACTGTTGAGAGAAACATTTACAAAGTTTGTTTTGTAATTATACAAATTGCAGAAGGTGAGAATTAATATTATAAAGAATATATTCTCAGGACGGTTTTTCACCCCTGTGAGCATTCGACACCTCTTATAAATCCTCACTGGAAGAACATTGCCCCTGGCCACCATTCCACTGGATTTAGGAGTATTGAAAGGGCCAATTGATGGCTCAGGTCAAGGAGTAGCTCTGAAGAAACAAATGCTAATGATGATCAGTTGTGTCAGCCTCGATCTGCTGCAAGACTGGAGCAACAAAAACGGTTTTAAATTCTCCAAAGACAAGACAGTCTGCATGCACTTTTTGTCATTTCAGCAACCTCCACCCCAGCCCGACCTTTGTGCTCAATGGTAATTGCATCCCAAAAGTTGAACACACAAAGTTCCACGGTCTAACTCTAGACCCTAAGCTTACCTACTAGCAACACTTCACCAACCTGAAACTGAAATGCAACAGCTCCCTCAACATCCTCAGACTCCTCTCCAACACCTTGTTGGGGTGCGAACCGCTTTGCTCTCCTCAAAATTTTCAGGCTCACCATTCGTGCCAAGCTTGACTACGGCAATATTGTCTACTGTGTCGCTCACAACTCATACCTCAACCACATCAACACCATCCAAAATGAAGCCCTCAGGCTTTGTCTAGGTGCTTACATTACCTCCCCAATCACCAGCCTTCATGTTGAAGCCAACGAGCCCCCCTTTTTACTTAGATGTGGAAAGCTTAGCCTATCCTATGCTTTTAGGGTCCTCACCAACGCCCAGAACCCTGTTTACAACCTCATTAGGTACCCCAATTTCTCCACCCTCTTTGATAGGACTAAAACCCTATCCCCTCCCTTCAACTTACGCATTAAATCAGACCTCTTCCATCTCGGCATCAACCCCACCACTCTCGGCACCATCTCCTGGCCCACTTTTCCTCCTTGGGCCACCCCCTCCCTTCTGTCCACCTGGGCCTCTCCACTCATCACAAAGCTCAAACCCATCCTAACCTCTTCATCAATCTCCACAACCAGGTCAAAGACCAACTCTCAAATTACACCTCCATCTATACTGATGGGTCCAAGGAGGGCAACAAGACAGCTGCTGCTGCCGTCATCCAAGACATCACCCTCAGTAGCAGACTTCCCGACTACTCATCAATCTTTTCAGCCGAGGCTAAGGCCATTCTCCTTGCCCTCAACTTTATTGAGTACTCCCCGCTCAGCCACTTTGTTATTTTCTCCGACTCAAAGGCTGGTTAACATCCCAAATGGTTAACAAACTCCATGTCATCCAGCCCACAATTTCGATCAAAGCCACCATCAACAACCTCTCTCGTATTGACAACGTTCATATTACCCGTCTTAGAATTGGTCACACTCATCTCACCCACTCCCACCTCCTTATTGGCTCCCCCCAACCCCTCTGCAACAACTGCCATTGCACCCTCACAATCCATCACGTTCTCTTTGCTTGCCCCTTGTACAACCTTCCCAGAGCTTCCCTCGCTCCCTATAACTCAATTGCTGAGTTCTTCCAGAAAAATCCTCCGGATAAAATTATCTCCTTCCTTCATCATGCCTCCCTCTACGACCATATTTAATTCTCCTCTTCCACCCCCTCTCTACTTTGTTTTTGTTTCAACCATGCAGCTCCCCTCACAATCACAGCTTTCTGACCTTTTGTTCTTAAATTTCTCTCATTCTCCCCCTGTTTCCTTTACTTCCTACCTCTAGAATGATCTGACCTCTCAGGCACAATTTGACCTTAGTTCTTGTGGTACCGTTAAGCCATCATCAAACAAACTGTACTTACATGGACTGCAAACATGAAATAAACAACAACAAAAACCTTTTCGAAAGTACTAGTGGCATTGGCATTATATGAAAGATTACTAAATTTTGACCAGACGCTATAGAGTAGTCTTTAAATCTTATGAAATGACTATTCAGCATAATGAAGGAAATTTTCCGAAAATTGAGCAGAATTTTCCGGAAATTGAAGAAATTCGATCGAAAATGAAGGAAATTTTCCAAAAATGAAAGAAATTTTCCAAAAATATAAGAAATTTTCCAAAAATGAAGGAAATTTTCCAAAAATGAAGAAAATATCCCAATAATTTAAGAAAAATGTTCTAAGTACTGAAAAAAATATACCCAAAATGAATGAAATTTCACGCACTAGAGAAATTCCAAAAATGGAAGGAAATTTCTCGAAAATTGAAAAAAAAATCCGCAGAATGAAGGAAATTTTTCGAAAACTTCAAGCAAATTTTCTCGAAAATGAAGGAAATTTTCCGAAAATGAAACCGAATGGATTTGGTTAAGAGGTACGCACTGACGGACGGCTTTTGGGCGGGTGCTTTTGGACAAGTCTTCACTGGTGTCGAAATGAAATCGAATGGGCTTGGTACAGAGGTATGCACTTTCAAAACTTATTTTGATTGCAACATCGACATTATGGTCAATAATATGTTCAAGTGTGATGTAAAATCTCTTAACACTGCTCACAAATGAAAAATTACCCATTTGTCAATCGTGATTACGGCAATAAGTCTTAAGAATTTTATGATAATGCTTTATAATCATTAAATTTTAGCACAAGTAAACAAAATGAGTGAAATGTGGAAATGCTGTCAGTAACGAACATATTCTTGAAAACTTCAAGAATTAGAGCAAGATTTCCTTTGTTATATCTTCATTGGATTCAAACAAAAGATTAAACATTTTAATTATGTCTATATTTTTGTGCATTTAAGATATGCATCATACTATTGACGATTTGGGTATGTGAATGCCACAGGTGTTCCTAGCGTTATGGCAACCTATATACTCTACATATTGATTATGGGCTATATCTTCCATCCGTCCTCTTCCATCTGTCCATGCACAACTGTTTACAAATGGGGACAGTTATAATACCATGGAACCGTCTTTAGCATAACTATAGTAGCTTCTTAAATATCCGACGGGTTTTATTTTAATTTACAAGATTACCCTGCCAGATTTTGAAGAGGCTATATACGTTCTCTTCTAACTACCCCCTTTTTACTCAATGCTGGCTTCTGATTGGTCACTACCTGTATAGTGGCTCCTTACTACTAGCTGTTTCCGTCAGCAATTCATATATTATTTATTAAGTAAGTACTTTGTTCGTTATCACATTCATTGAAGAAAGGCTGAAGTTGGTAACCTGCACTAAATGTATCATATGTCTATGATATTTGCATCAGGGTATGCATGCCCCTCTGACAGTCTAATTGGTCGTAATTAAACTAATGATTATTTATTTCCTCCAAACAAAGCACAAGCATGCACCTCAGTTTGACATATTGAAGACAAGGGAGCGGCAAATGTATGTCGATCTGGTGCACTAAACTGGATACATGGGTGGAAGTTTTTCTTTTGATTAGTTATTATATGGCTTTCAAATACTTTTTCGGACTTGTCATTCCTGTGCAACCTTTTCTTATTACAAGTATATTTGCTTTCCAAATATATGTACCTCTTTTTCCGTTGTACAGAATCAAAATGCAGCTACTGGTCACAACATACGGCTACCTGAAAGTTTATCCATGGCCCAATACTTCACTAGTATGGTGAATTATGTGCTGACGGACGGCTTTTGGGCGGGTGCTTTTGGACAAGTCTTCATCAGTGTCGAAATGAAATCGAATGGGCTTGGTACAGAGGTATGCACTTTCAAAACTTATTTTGATTGAAACATCGACATTATGGTCAATAATATGTTCAAGTGTGATGTAAAATCTCTTAACACTGCTCACAAATAATAATAAAATACCCATTTGTCAATCGTGATTACGGCAATAAGTCTAAGATTTATATGGTAATGCTTTATAATCAATACACTTTAGCACAAGTAAACAAAATGAGTGAAAGGTGGAAATGCTGTCAGTAACGGACATATTCTTGAAAACTTCAAGAATTAGAGCAAGATTTTCCTTGTTTTATCTTCATTGGATTCAAACAAATGATTAAACATTTTAATCATGTCTATATTTTTGTGTATTTAAGATATGCATCATGCTATTGACAATTGCATATAGTTAATTGTATTAAGGGCTTGTTGGAGTTTTTCTCTCACTTTTGTCAAATCAGACTACTTACATGGGTTGCAAACATGGAATAAAAGAAATAAAAAACCTTTTCGAAAGTACTAGTGGCACTAAGCATTACATGAAAAACTACTAAATTTTGACTAGACAGCTACAGAGTAGTCTTTAAATCTTATAAAACAACTATTCAGCGTAATGAAGGAAATTTTCCAAAAATTAAGCAGAATTTTTCAAGAATTGAAGAAATTTGATCGAAAATGAAGGAAATTTTCCAAAAATTGAGCAGAAATTTCCGAAAATTGAAGGGGAAAAAATATCCGCAGAATGAAGGAAATTTTTTCGAAAATTGAAAGCAAATTTTCCCGAAAATGAAGGAAATTTTCCCGAAAATGAAGAAAATCTTCCGAAAATGAAACCGAATGGGTTCGGTTAAGAGGTACGCACTTTCAAAACTTATTTTGATTGAAACATTGACATTATTGTCAATAATATGTTCAAGTGTGATGTAAAATCTCTTAAGACTGCTCACAAATAAAGAAATTACTCATTTGTCAATCGTAATTACGGCAATAAGTCTAAGATTTTTATGATAATGCTTTATAATCATTACACTTTAGCACAAGTAAACAAAATGAGTGAAATGTGGAAATGCGGTAATTAACGGACATATTCTTGAAAACTTTAAGAATTAGAGCAAGATTGCCCTTGTTATATCTTCATTGGATTCAAACACAAGATTAAACATTTTGATTATGTCTATATTTTTGTGCATTTAAGATATGCATCATGCTATTGACGATTTGGGTATGTGAATGCCACAGGTGTTCCTAGCGTTATGGCAACCTATATACTCTACATATTAATTATGGGCTATATCTTCCATCTGTCCTCTTCCATGCACAACTGTTTACAAATGGGGACAGTTATAATACCATGGAACCGTCTTTAGCATAACTATAGTAGCTTCTTGAATATCCGACGGGTTTTATTTTAATTTACAAGATTACCCTGCCAGATTTTGAAGAGGCTATATACGTTCTCTTCTAACTACCACCTTTTTACTCAATGCTGGCTTCTGATTGGTCACTACCTGTATAGTGGCTCCTTACTACTAGCTGTTTCCGTCAGCAATTAATATATTTTTCATTTAGTAACTACTTCGTTCGTTATCACATTTATTGAACAAAGGCTGAAGTTGGTAACCTGCACTGAATGTAACATATGTCTATGATATTTGCATCAGGGTACGCATGCTCCTCTAACAGTCAAATTAATCGAAATTAAACTAATGAATGTTTATTTCCTCCAAACAAAGCACAAGCATGCACCTCAGTTTGACATATTGAAGGCAAGGGAGCGGCAAATGTATGTCGATCTGGTGCACTTAACTGGATACATGGGTGGATGGTTTTCTTTTAATTAAATATTATATGGTTTTCAAATACTTTTTTGGACTTGTCATTCCTGTGCAACCTTTTCTTATTACAAGTATATTCGCTTTCCAAATATATGTACCTCTTTTTCCATTCTGCAGAACCAAAGTGCAGCTACTGATCACAACTTATTGCTACCTGAAAATTTTTCCGCGGCCGAACACTTTACTAATGTCATGGGATATGTGCTGACGAAGGGCTGCCTTGGGGTGGGTGCTTTTGGACAAGTCTTCATTGGTGTCAAAATAAAACCGAATGGGCTTGGTACAGAGGTATGCACTTTCAAAACTTATTTTAATTGAAACATCGACATCGCCAATAATATGTTCAAGTGTGATGTAAAATCTCTTAACACCAGTGTTGTTTTCCAGGGGGAACGTGGGAGAACGCCGCCCCCCCCCCCCCCACTTAATATTCAGGGGGAATGCCGTTCCCCCATAAAAACGCCGTTTCACCATAAAAAAGATATAAATAGAAAAATAAAGAAACAAAGAAAATCGCGGAAATGATAGTACTATAACACAAACAAATTGTAATAGAATAAACAATCTGGTAATATTACCTGGGAAGTGTCATTTCCTACGATCCATATAGGGGATGCCTTTTGAAAAAAAAATCACGCTTCGCGCCAATCGATGGTGGCGCTTCGCTTAGATAGTAAAACCAAAAAACGTCCCCCCACTACAAAAAATTGGAAAACAACACTGCTTAACACTGCTCACAAATAAAAATTACACATTTGTCAATCGTGATTACGGCAATAAGTCTAAGATTTATATGATAATGCTTTATAATCATTACACTTTAGCACAAGTAAACAAAGTGAGTGAAATGTGGAAATGCTGTCAGTAACGGACATATTCTTGAAAACTTCAAGAATAAGAGCAAGATTTCCCTTGTTATATCTTAATTGGAATTAAACAAAAGGTTGACATTTTAATTATGTCTATATTTTTGTGCATTTGAGATATGCATCATGCTATTGACGATTACATGTAGTTATTTGTATTAACCGTTACTCTACCACGCGGCGATAGTATCGCCGTTTTCAAACCACCTTTTTCTAAAAATAAAATCGGGACTTTACCACAGTCCTATAGGAGAAATCTTGGTATGATTTTAAAGTACTTGGATGGATATTTTTTTTACAAAATGAAACTTTTTTATAAGGGTCATATTACATCATTTAAATAAAAAGCACATCGAAAAAAGGATAAAACTCAAAAATTGCTAAAAGATTTACAATTTTTTTTGTTTTTCTCTTTTAAATCTTACAATAACTTCAAGATCACATTTTTGCTTCAAAATCAAATACGCAAGTCCTAAGACATGATAGTATTGTTTTCTGGTATAATTTTTATAATCCCTACATGCAATCTTTTGTTCTGGAGAAATTTCTTCAAAATTACATGAATTTCTGCCATTTTTGACCTGTTTTTTTTCTTCAAAAAATCGTGTACCCAAACCGTACATCACACATGCTTCGTTGAACCGCCGTTCAAAACCACTTGAAATTTCCTTCATTTCATATATAAATAAAGGCATACCCCCCTCTATTTAGAACCTGTCTTATAAAAAATATATTACACCTTCAATCTGAACGACACGTGGTGCAAAGGGAATGTACGTGGCTAGCATGCGAGCGCTCTGGGTTCGAGTCTTACCGTGACCGCTGCATAATTATTTTTCTGCTGCAGCTTTCAGGGGTCGTTTGATTTTTATCATTTTTGATGTGTTTTTATCTTTCCTTTCTTTCTAAAAATTATAGATTAGCATCACTGGAAAGAAATTTTCAAAAAGAATCTAAATATGTAACATAAATCTCTGTTTTCAATACTGACAAGAAGTTATACTTCTGCAAAGATTGACCATTTGTTGACCAAATTTAGCCAAAAATTGCTTAATTTTCATAATTTTGTCCAATATTTCCTAAATTGGTTTTGATTACTCAAAAGATAAATATCTTGGCATCTATTCCAACCAAACTTGTAATGAAAGAAAATATGAGGAAAGTTGTCAAAAATGCATATGAAAAAAAAGTTACGAAAATTGGGGTGGCTTTTTTTAAAGCCCTGGTAGAGTAAGGGTTAAGGGCTTGTTGGAGTTTTTCTCTTACTCTTGTCAAATCAGACTACTTACATGGACTGCAAACATGGAATAAACACAAAAAAAACCTTTTCGAAAGTACTAGTGGCACTAAGCATCATATGAAAGACTACTAAATTTTGACTAGACAGCTATAGAGTAGTTTTTAAATCTTAGGAAACGACTACTCAGTTTTGACTATGATGAAGGTTGATCAATGTTCTAAGAATAAAATCTGGGATGTACGTGACAAACAAGATATTTCACGAATACAGTTTGTTTTTATCGTTTTAAATTTCAGGTAGCTGTCAAGTTTGCAAAACATTTTGATAATTATTACAACACCTGGGTGAAGCTGCCAAATGGGACCTGCATACCAAATGAAGTACTCGCCTTAAGAGAACTCCATACCTTAAGGTGTGTGATTGATTTGTACGAATATTCCGAATGTTTCATCGGTCCATTCAAGTACTCCGTTATAGTCATGGAGAAACCAGCTGAATGTATGACACTATGCAAATACTTAACCTATTTAGGAAAGCTAAATGAGAACATTGCTTTCGAGCTGCTCCGAAAACTCGTTTCTGCAGTGGCTGATATTGACCGCGCTGGATGGACCCATTGCGATTTAAAGCCCGACAATATCTTGGTTTTGCCTGGAAACGAGTTAAAGATCATCGACTTCGGTATGGCATTGAAGCATAAGAATGGAAAGTTACCACTTATGGGGCCAAGAACCCATCAAAGTTTCGTTCCACCCGAATACCAAGCAGGTTGCTACGACGCGATACAGGGCACTGTTTGGGCTTTGGGTATCACATTCTACAGAATGCTGTGCGGTAAACGGCCATATGACAGCTTCAGAGACGTTTCTAGTCAGCCACTTCAGTACCCATGGTTTATCTCTTTGAATGCGCGGAATTACTTGACACGATTGCTGGACCCTCAACCTACTACCAGAATTCCTCTATCTGCACTGGAATCGTGCCTAAACACACATGATCTAGTTAATTCTACATACTCGAGGCCTTTACCAAGGAGCTTCTACCAAGGAGCTCCTTGCTTCTACACACCTTGCCTTTACCAATAGATATACCTGACATGAATAACAGCAAGGAGTGTAGAAGCTCCTTGATAACAGTATGGAGTCTCCATATATGCTGACCTTCCAGCCGCTCTCATGTACAAACAGTGCACCAAATATGCTGACCTTCCAGCCGGTCTCATGTACAAACCTTACTTTCAGATAAAGGATGAAGTTGTTTACAACACACATTTTGAATAAATTATTATACTTATTTTTTGAAGAATTTGCCCAAACCTGACATTAACGTACAGCTCCGATTAACCTACTTTTGTATATTTGGAGTTATTTAATTATGTATCATTTGTAAAGACAAAATACTTACGTCACAAGTCATTGATAAATGACGAGAAATTTGAAAAATTACGAACTAGTTTTCAGCATTTTTTTCTTTTCAGAGGGAAAACAATTTTATTCTTTGAACCATACGAATGGGACCATGTTGGGAAGAAACTATTTTACCATGTTAAAATCTGACCCTCTGATAGAAAGTTATGAATTACCAATTGAGTGATTATTTCGTGCAGAATGAAATAAGCATTTGGTATTATCATTTCTAAACAGACAGAGGAAAACTTTTTTTTTTTGAAATGGTGGGGTCATGAGGTGAAGCTGAAAATCAACACAAAGTTTGAAAATTTATTTGATGAAAAGAATACAAATTTAAATTCTCATAAACATCTGGCAACAAGAAGCTTTAAAGATTTCTTGCTTTTTTGAGTATTACTTGTTGTTCTGCATGAAAATTAATGAAAATCAACACAAAGATAAGCATGTGGGTTGTCATTTTCAAACAAGCAGAGGAAAAAATTTCCTCCGAAAATTCGGGCAAAATTGTGCGGTTCATGAGCGAAGCCCTGGTATGGGTCCAGGGGCGAAGCCCCCAGAAGCTCTGAAGATTTCTCGTTTTTCATTCCTTAAAATATCTTAAAATCAAACACAAAGTTCAATAATTAAAATGACGAAAAGAAGACAATTTTGTATTCTAATGTTCAAATCTAGTACAGTAGTAAACACAATTTGGATTATCATTTCTGAACAAGCAGGGATGAAATTTTTCCCGGAAATTGAAAAACATCGCGGGGCAACTTGATGGAGGGGGCACTGGGACAAATCCCTGATAGGGGAGAAGTCCCACATGCTCAGACTGAAAAATTCTTGCATTTAATGCCCTAAAATGGCCCATGTCATCGGGGCTGAAGATTTTAAACATGCATAGGCGGGGCATATATATCCATATACCTGCATACGTCTCAGTCTGCCAGTTGCCCAACCCGAGAATTAGCATGCATGAATGCCGTGTCGGGTGGAGATCAGTGATTCTGACATCTAGACGTTTCGAATATAAATTCCCATAATTCTCTTATATAAATAGTGCATCCGACCTGTCAGTCCTCTACAGTGGCTTGATGGTAATGTTTCACTGGGGGGACAAGGATATTTTGGCGCCCCCTTTCCCGAAATAAAAAATGTTCTGAAGTAAAACTTGCACATAGATCAAAATTGGCATGCACCGTTTATATGGCACAGTTTAGAAATTGCATAAAATCAGTGTTTCTAATCTAGGACAAAGAAAATGAAGGAAACTCCTGCAGAATAATACAAAATTCAAGAAAAACTTTCTAATTAAAATGGAAAAAAAATTCACAAACATTGTGAAAATAGAAAGAAACTTCCTGAAATTAGAAAAAAATTGAAGAAAACTTCTGCAGAATGAAGAACATTTTCCAAAAATTTCTTAAATATTGAAAAAAAATTCCCCAAGATGAAGGAAATTTCACGAAAATGGGGGCAGTTGAAAAAAAAGTTCCTAAATATTAAATTTTCCAAAAAATTCTTAAATATTGAAGAAAATGTCCCCAAAATAAAGGAAATTTCACAAAAATAGTAAAAAAATTCTGAAGGAAAATTTCGAAAATGAAGGAAATTTCCCCAAAATTGAAAAAAAACTTTCTAAATATTGAAGAAAAATCAACTAAAATTGAAGGAAAATCAACTAAAATTGAAGAAAAATTCCTCAAATTTTGTAAAATGAAGGAAATTTTTAGGAAATTGAAGACAATTTTTTAAATTCAATATTTAAGAAGTTATAGACAAAAATCTAGACAAAACGATGAAGATTTTAGTAAATGTTCCCGAAAATGAAGGAAATTTTCTGAAAATGACAAAAAAATTCCCAAAATGGAAAAAACTTTCCTAACATTGAAGACATTTTCACGAAAATAGAAGAAACATTTACCAAAATGCCAAAAATGGAAGAAAATTTTGCAAAAATTCAAAAATATTTCCGCGTAATGAAGGAAATTTTCCGAGAATTAAACAAATTTTTTTAAATATTGTAGATATCCCGAATTAAAAAAATGGAGACGAATTTCCCAAAAAAAAAAAAAATTCTACAAAATTGAAGAATAATACAATATTGAAGAAATATTTTTCAAAAAGCCGAAAATCATTTGAAGGAAATTTCACAAAAATAGAAGAAAAATTCCCCCAAATGCCAAAAATTTAAAAATTTCTTAAAAGTTGAAGAAAAAATTTTTCGCATAATGAAGGAAATTTTTCGAAAATTGAGCAGATTTTGTTTAAATATTAAAGAAAATTTCTCGAAAATGAAGACAAATTTTCAGAAAAGGAAAAAATTATCCCCAAATTGAAGAAAAACTTCTTAAAATATCCTCAAAATGAAGGAAATTTTACAAAAAATGAAAGCGAATTTTTCCGATAATGAAAGAAATTTCCCGAAAATGAAAAAATTAAAGAAAAATTTCCTTAATATTGAAGAAAAATGGGCTTTTAAAGTGTGTCACATCTATGGTGCGAAAATGCAGGTAAGTGCGCTGGGGATAGCAGAACATTGCTTAATTCAGGGTTGATGTCCTGGTAGGCATTTATTAACTTTAATTTGGTAAAAGAAGACTGCTTAAAATTGTGTCAATTCTACACTAAAATTAGTTTAAAGGAATATATATATATATATATATATATATATATATATATATATATATATATATATATATTGGAATGAATGTTCAAATGTAGAATCCATTGACTACAATGTATGTGTCTTTAGTTTCGGTCTAGGGATGGTTTTGATGTAAGAATAAAGCTTTGAGAGAAAACATGTTACAGCGTTGAAAATAAAAAGTTTATAACAATACATTCTCAAGACAATTTTTGCACCCCTGTGAGCATTCGGCTCCCTCTTCAAAAGCTTCTCCCAGCTGTATTTAATTAAATTGCTGCCCTTAATTTGCTAACGATCTCCGTGCATCTTTTATTGTCTAGGCGCGAAATTCAGAGACCCGCTAGAGTGTCCATGGTTGCGTTCGGGTTGAAGTCACTGGAAATTTGGTCTTTTCTGTGGAAAATTTGGTCTTTTCTGTGGAAAATTTGGTCTTTTCTGTGGAAAATTTATGCACTTTTGGACGACAAAAATAAAATATTACGTGCAAATAGTATATAAGTCATTGATCAACACATAAGTTTTCCCAGGGCCTGAAAGAAAATATTTTCAGGACGATTTTGGCACCCCCTTGATCACTCTGCGCCCTCTCAGAAAGCTCGAGGGAGTTGCCCCTTCCCCCCCCCCCCCTGCCAAAGTATCATCTATATTCTTGTAAGTAAAATTCAGAACATGACCATTGATTTTAATATCTTTGTTTATGACAAAGGCCTGGGTCCGCATCGTATGTATTACCCCAGGCCCCATTTCAAAGATGCCTCACTAATGAAGTTTTTGGGGAACACTAGCAAGATCCTATTTTAAAGAGGTTTTACAGATTATAGTGGAGAAAATAAAGGTAGGCAGACAGGCATATGTGAATTGTTTTTCATTTGGAAAAGCAGGGAAAATGTATTTGATTTGACTGATAAATGTTCATATCTTATTTTGGGCTGAACTCGGTCATCACAGGTTACTAAATTACATTGTTTTAATTGACAAAGGTCATGACTCTTAAAAGTTGTCATAAAAGTTAGATAACAGTTCATTTTCATGGTTCAGCAAAGCAGAGAGGCTAAATTTTAACTAAATAGGCCTGTTTTGGGGGACATAAGTAGTATGCAGGAGATACATAGGAATTTTTCGCTTTGGAGATACATTGGATTTGGGAGATAAACCGGACGGCCCATCACAAATCACAAGGGCCGTCCGGTTTATCTCCCAAATCCAATGTATCTCCAAAGCGAAAAATTCCTATGTATCTCCTACCGACTTTTTTTTTTTTTTTTTTTTTTTTTTTTTTTTTTCTTTTCTTGTCTTTCTTTATTGAATTTATTATGTAAAGTACAGAGAAACATCATTTCTGTCTATGGTTTTTTATTGCTATTATCACAAAAACACATCAAGGTTATCAAATACACATCAACTTTTGAACAATAAATGTATGAATACAAAAAAATGTGAATACAAAACCCACAGCAGATTCAATCTATACTAATGAATTTCACAAAATTAACGAAATAGAACAAAAAATCATGATACAATATATTTATATTTTTGTAAAACACACTTAAAAAGATAAAAGTGTTTGTCACACATACCAACATAAATATAGGAATTACATATAAACTTTACAGCGAGAAACTAATGATTCGTACATAAATATATGGATCTTTAACCTCACTACTCATTTTAGGATTACCATACGGTGCGGAGACTATTTCATAGTTCCACCAATTTATTTCGGATTCTTGGTTAAAGAATCTCTTATTTCTTTTTCACCCACTGGAATTTGAACTGAGGTCTTCTTCTTCTGCGTAATTGTTTCCCTCCCACTAATTTCCCCTCACCCTGGTTAATATGATCTTTACAGGAAACATCATCTGTATTCAAGTTTTCTTCCTCAATAGGCCGAAAGTCTTTTTCCAACTCTGTCTTGAATTTTATATGCTTTTCCTCTATACCTAACACGAGTTCATCAATACGATCCGGTGGGGGGAAACTGTTAAACCATATAAGATCTATTAAAACTCGATAGTCGTTTGCCTTGAGAAATTGCTTCACTCTTGGATCTAAAGATTCCCATGTGTGTTTCACGCGTGCAGCATACTGAATGTTTAATGTTCTCCTTGCAATTTCAACTTGTTTATTTGGGTGTTTCTCACTTACACCATTCCTCAAGAAGAATCTGTTTGCACCCTGATGCATTGACAAATACTGTTTCTGCAAAGAAACCTCTAACTCCCAGTTAATTTCTTGCCTAAAAAATTCAAGAAGAAAACGAATTTGTTCTTGTTTGATGGAGTTATTATCAAAATTAATTGACACATTGTCATTAATATGTTTTGTAATGCTACGTACCATAAAATCTTTGCGTGCTTGTTTGGCTTTATTCATCTTCTTGTTGACGTTCTGACCACGACCACACAATATCAAACGCAAGATCTTTCTGAGGTTTTGCAATATTTCTCAATGTTGTTGTACAACTTGAATCAAGCATAAACGTATAGCGAATTAAACAGGGGAAAAAGCTTTGTATGCTCTGAAGCATTCCTTTCAAATAAAAAATACCATATAATTCATTTTGTAAAAATGTATCAGACCTCACTATTTTGTGGCAGCGTGATTGAATAGTGTTTTGTTAAGGGTTAAAAATCAATCTTCTGAAACGTAAGGATTTTCTGTCATATTTCTTCTGTACATTTGAAATACATTTAAGAAATGTTTCATGTGTTAATAAAAGAGTGTTAAACTCCTGTTCAACTAATACATGTTTACAAAAAATTAATAAGCGAGTGAAATAGACTGGAACTTCAAAACTTCCAACAGATAAAGTAGTAAATATTTCAGAAAGTTCATTTTCTGTGTCTCCAATTCCAAAAATAAACGGATATTCAACCTCTATGTGTTTATTTCCAAACACTGAATAAAGTACAGACTTAAGAGGGAGAATAGTCTCTGAAAGAATATCTAACCATTCGGAAGCAATGTTCAGAAAATTTAAAAGTGTTCCGCTGATCTCCTTTACTGTTTGTGCACATCTAATTGGATCAGGACGATTACTTTCCAAGAAAAGTCACTATGTCCTCTCAAAATATCAACACAAACTTCAGGTTCCAATAACTTATGGATATTTTTAATTAAGTCTTCAATACCTAGCTTTTCAAATGTAATAGGTGTAAATGTTAAACTTCTTTCTTCTCCCATGCTAAAATTCATTGTGATAAATCTGTATGATCTTCCTCAATTTATATCAAGTTAGAGTACCAAATTGGCGCCAAATTTTGGCGGGAATTTGTTAACCAATGAAAATGTCAATATGTTATTGTCACTTCGCATATGATTATAAAAAAAGGCGGTAAGTTTTGGTGGGGATTTAGTAACCCCATGGAAAGGTTAAAAGTTCGTCTGCTATCCACCTTTTGTTATAAACAAGACGGTACATTTTCGTGAAGGATGACGTTTCCACAGAACCAGGTTTTGGTTTTTTTATCTTAAAAGGATATTCAACCTCAATTGTTTTTTCTACTCTTTCATCATTGTCGTCAAATTGCCAAGATTTAGCACTTGCAGGTTCTACATGTTTGATAATTTGTCTGATACTATCAAAATTTATTTTGTTTGAAGTTTCTACGTTCAGTGTAATGCCCTTCACCTTGCACTCAGTAAAAACTTTACCTTCTGCATTTACACCTCTATAACCATAATTTTTCGGACCCCCAGATACAAATTCAGTGATAAAAGATCCCAATCCATAAGGTTTTTTCTAACTCATCAGTCATATCTCCGAGAAAAGTACCTAATGCGGGATCATTCTTACCGTCACTTATGTACAAAACGGAATCGGTATCACAATAAAGCACATTCTGTCCCAACTTATCCAGATATTCATAAAGTTTTAAGCGAGCCTGTGCCGTTGTAAATGCGGCAATGAAAATATTTGTGTTTTCACTCATTTGTATAAAATCTTCTGTTAACTCATATTGCACCATTGCTGTATACTCAGAAGGAAAATTAATGTATCTTATACTCTTAGATTTATCTGAAAGAAGCTGAAAAAACTTTCCAGCATCATTTACGCATTCAGTTTTTGGAAGGGTCAATCTTTGTCCAAATTTTCCCCAAAATGAATTGAGCATGAGCTTTGCAAGGGATCTTTTACCTTCATTTCTCTCTATAGACATAATGTCAAGAGAAATATTTTCCTTTTCTTTGTATGCCTGTACATATTTATCTTTACTGTCATCATCGTCACAACCTTTGGGCCATCCATCAGATTCCTGCTTTTGTTTGAGAAATGTGTTAATGTATTCAGAAAAAAGTCCCTCCTTATTACTTTTGTGGTCATGTTTGCTAGTTTGCTTAAAATGGTATACTTCATGAATCTTAAGAATTTGATATCCCTTTTCTATTGCTTTGTTGAGCTCCAAACTAACCCACGTTCCCTCCAACGCCCTCTCCTCAGAGGAGTGACGACAATCTCTTTCTTTATTCTCCGCACAAGCAAGACATAGTGGGAACATAAGTTTCCCCCCTATTTTGTAAGGTAAAACTGGATGATATAATCCGCGAGGTGGGATGATTTTACATTTGATAATCCCAAAATAGTTACTGATATCATTACTAGATGGTGATTTTATGATTTCTGGATGACCTACAGGATAAATCCCATATTTGTTCACCCACGGATAAAGGCTGCATACATCAATATATTTTATTTTCTCATCCCCAGAAACAGTATGCCAAAGTTTAATTGCGTTTGTCCTCCCTCCAAAAAAAGCTTTTCTTGGATCCAATGGTTCAGAAAAAGTTGTTTTTGTTACCCATTCTTTAACACACGATTCTGATTTAACCAGTGTGTCCCAATCATGTTCCCAAATTTCGACAAGGTTGTAACCAGATGCTTTCAACCATTGTTTCTTTTTCATAGTAGCACTGAATGCATCCCGCATTGTCTTTTTGTCCCCCGGTAATTTCATATCCCTATCTGTAAAACATTGGACGCATCCATGCCATAAACATCCATTGAATTCATAGACAGTATTCGTGGAACTATCAAATCCATCACAAGTGTAAACCCCCAGAGAAACCTCACCCCCATTTTCAGCCGTCCTCAAATTCAATTTATGCCAATGAGATAACCATGAAAGCCACTTAGAACATTTCTGAGAAACCGCTTTTCTCTTACCATAACCACCGTGAGGCACTAATGCAATCGTCTGTGGTTTCAAAAATTTCATACGGAAAACATGAAGACATGCAGAAGCAATGGTTAATTTTATCGCAAATGGGTCTATACCACATACATTAATAAACTCTTTTCTGAAACAGAGACATCCCTTTTTCAAAATGTCAACATCCGACTCACAATACTCCTCCATTTCTTTTCTGAGGTTAAAGGTTAAGTGTTTGTGATTTTCATACCAAGAAGAGAACTCAGTCTTTTTCTTACTACTCATGGAATCAGGATTGTACCATTCAGGACTAGGCCATTTCCCAACATAATTACTGTTGACTTTACTATTGAACAAGTAGGGAAAAATCCTTTTTCATCTCAGTTAAACCAAAAGTTTTGGGAAACTGCGCTAGGGATTGTGGGATGAAATTAAAGGAATCTATAAATTTCAATCTGTCCTTAACAGTTTTGTCCACTTTCACCCGCCCGATTTTCATACACATTAACTTTGTGCCATTTAAAATTATTTTGGGGGATTTACCATTATCTAGGAACCACTTGAGAATAAATTGTCCATCATACCCTTAAAATTATGTGCTATACATATTGAATATTTCATTTCGTCACTCAACAACCAACTACAAAAATCGTGTAAAGTATTCTCACCAAAAAAGGAATACTGACTACCATGTGTACAGTTTCGGGATTCAAAATTTTCCAAATCAATGCAAATTTCACAAACAACTTGTGCAATACAAAGATTTGGAACATGAATTTTTTTTCCAGAAGCGGGGTCAACATCTTGTGTTGATTCAAAATCGTAGAAAATATATTTTCTTTGATCACGTTCAAGCACAGATTGATTTTGCTGAGGGGTATCATACTCAGATCCTAAAACCTCAATATCATCAAATGCCTCGTTCTCTGAATCTTCATTTTCATTTGACTTTTGGACCCCTATGGGTTGCATGTAGCACAGATGATTCGCATTTGTACGAATTTTACATAAGGAACACCAAACCGTATAACATTGATGGTTTTGATAATTCCACATAATATTTTTACATGTAGGACATTTTCGGTTTCTTTCACATACAGATTTTATCTGCTCTTTTTTCCTATTTGATTTTGCTGAGTTTTCCATAAACCCTGGGGCTGTTTATGTGCTATGAAACAGTTTTGATTCAAAAATTTCTGATTACATTCTGGACAGTGAATCCACTTTCCAAATTGACATTCGTTTTTAGGATTTACTTTACAATAACAGCACAAAGCTTTACAACGGTGTGAATAAGAATTAGAATGACCATTTTTTGCAAAAAAATATAACAATTCTTCTCACCTAAAAATGCTGAAAGAGATGATATTAAATCAAAGTGATGATTGTCATAGAAAATGGAAATTTGTCCCCTTTACTGTCACTTCAGTCTAAAGCCAAGGATCCTGCTTGTCGTTACTCAAAATAAAAATCTGCTCTGGTATTACACTCTGAAACTTTGTAGCGTCGTTGACTGTATAGGCCTTTCCGGTACGCCTGCTTGTTGGTGTAGTTCCTGCGCCATCCTTGTTACCTGTTTCGTTTGTTTTCTAATCCTATCCCATTCCCGTTGATCTATCTCTCCTGCTTTTAACTTGAGCCTATATTGTCCAATAATGATTGCTCTAGCCAAACACATAGAATCATTATTTGTAATGTTAAAGATACCTGGTCCTCTAAGAGCACTCATGCGACCTGATCCTGTAGGATTCTGAATACGTAATACAGAAATATCGCAACTGCCATCAAGTACAAAGTTTTTTTTGCTTTGAAGGATTCGTTGTAAACAATCTAAAAGTCTTATCACACTGAATTGCGATTTCAAGGTCATAGGAAACCACACCGAATTATCCAGGTGAGTGCTTGACAATTCCACACCAACATAATCATCATCATCAAACCCATCAATCAACTTTTCGAAGATTGCCTCAAAAATTTGAAGAATTGTCTGAAGAATATCGCCTTGTTGTTCCGAAAAAGTTTTAATCTTTTCGGGGAGAAATGCAATTCTCCATTGTTTTGCCTCGGTACGAAATCGCCGGATATATCTCTCAGAAACTTGTTTTACAGTGAAACAATGTTCAGCTTGCAATTCTAATACATCTTTCTGTCCACCAATTTGATTAACCTCTGAAATTACTTTGTTACAAAGTTTCTTCCATCCGCAATCATAAAAAAGCACAAAATTTTCTCTAGGAAATACAGCGTTCAAGAAAATAGTGTTCCTATCTTTTTTCAGAGACGGCACTCCGCATTCAACACAGAATAGGTAACCTTTGTCCAAGAAATAATTCAAAACTTGAAATTGTGCAGTGTTCAGGTCAGTCAGGCATTCATATCTTGTGTCAAAATATTTAAGACTTTCTTCAAAATATTCCACCCATCGTTTGCGAATTAATGGAAGTTCATGGTAAATTCTGTTATTATGAAGGTTATGAAATATCATATCACCTGTTGATGATCTGATTAATCTCCAGTTTCTCTTATATAAGTCGACTTGCAGTTGTGCCATCCTGATAATTCATCTTTAAAAATTAAAGTTGAAATGAAATGTCTCAGTTGATGTGGGCAATATAAAGTATTACTTTTCCCGCCATTCTCTATTGAATAACTTTTCCCGCCAATTCTATTCATCCTGGGTTTCCCGCCATTTCCTAATTAATATATGTTGTTGAACGAATCATTACTTTGCTGTTGAAGATTGACACTTAGTACTTACCTAAGTGCCATATCTTTTGTAATGTTCATCACCTCATTATCATCTGCATCTGGAAGAGGGGTTACACCTAGATTCTTAAGTTGTGTTTGGATATCTCCCTGTCCATCTTCCTCTAGGTCAGATTCTATAACAATAATTTCGTCTTCGTCTATCTCTACCTCACGCACTTCGTCATCTTCATCTTCACTTTCCCTAATTTCCTGCGGTAATTTTCCTCTCGTGATTCTGTAAGCACGAGATTAGTCATTTCTTGCATATCCATCACTAGACGATCAAACTCTTGGTGAAAGTTTGTCACGGCACTTTCAACTTTATTCTTTATTCTTGAAATGTCATCCTCTAGACTATACAATTGCTCAAAAATATCCATATCAATTTTTCTAATCCCCCCTTGTATTTTTCGAAGCTGCCTTAGAATTGCTGTGCTGCCGGCAATTCTTTCCTCTGCATACTGTCGCAGAGTCTCCGCGTCCAAAAATATTGCTGGTCTGGAAGGATTTGAAGCCATCTTGTTATTAATAAGATTCAATATTCAACAAAAAGAGAATAGAAGAGAACTTCGCAATATAAAAACACAAATTCAATATTCAACAATAAGAGAATCGTTTAATATAAAACTCAGTGCAGGAACTTTACAATTTTAAAAAGTGCAAAAATTTAGTATTCAACAATAAGAGAACGGTTTATTATGAAACCCTGTTGTAGGAACTTTGCAATTTTAAAATGTACACAAGTATTCCACGCATGTCCCTATTATTCCCTTGATACAGTTTTATTGGTTAGATTATGCAAAGAATGGGCGTGTCCGCTACCATAGATAATCTCCTTCCATATAAATGTTTCGTCCCTTTCTACTAAGCCTTTCTTGAGAGGACCTATTATTCACAGTTAAATATTGAAGTCTACCATCATTAAATATTAACGCTTGTTAAAGTTTTATCGATTACAACCTGGGCATTCTTCTTGGACGTCCATTGTAAGCACTCTTCACTAAGAGGACCCGTTCGTGACACAATGCTTATACAGACAAAAGAACTGTCAATCAAGGGCGAGATGACCATTAGTGAGACAATGCTCATACAGACAAAAGAACTGTCAATCAAGGGTGAGATAAAAGTACACCAATGTACTAGCTTTATTCATAGTAGGGGAAGCTATTGTTGTTTGCTAATAAATACTCTTTCTATGTACTCTTACAATCATCCTTTGTTTGTCTACTTCTTATACAGACAAAAGAACTGTCAACTTTAGGATTGAGTTATTGTTTAGCTAGTATATATGCAGACAAAGGCTCTGTAAAGATCGATGTGCAATAGTTTTGGAATGGGTACTTTCATTCAAACTTCTACAACTTATGTTTGCTGTAACGTCGTAAGCAGTTATCCATCATTAAATATTAATGTTTGTTATACAGTTTAATTCATTGTTTGATATATTTACAGACCTTGAAAAGTCCAGGTGTCCACCATCAAAATAAAACTCCCACATTCAAAATTCACACCTTTTCTATGTACATTTTCTTCAGATGGTTCCATTGTTTAGGTAGCTCCCATACCGACAAAAGAACTGTCAAACTTAAGATGGATCTATTATGTAGATTGTATCCTTGCAAACAAAAGAGCTGCCAAGACCAACATAAAGATAACTCACTGGTGTGTTTTTCCACTCACAGTTTTGGAAACATTTGTTGGCTGGCACCACTTACACACTATATCGTCATTAAATATTAATGATTGTTACAGTTTATTGATAAAGTTACACACACGCATACAGTATGGAACATAACTTGCATTTTATTTATATATTCCCATTGGTCATATATATTATAGATAATCAACAAACATTTTGATGTCAGTTACATAATTCACTGATATTATCACTGATATTAATGTAATTTCTTATACTTGAAAATGTTCTAATCTTTCTTAGCCCTCACTTCTTTACAACCCCATTGTGTACCGTTTATTAAGTGATCCTCGTGTAAACAAGAAGTTGGTAAAAGCATGGTTTCCGCAATTCTTTGCACAATATCGTGATTCATGCTCTTCTCTCTCCAGTCAGAACTTCTCAACCCTGATCTTCCCACGTATCCATATTTTAACAACCAAGCAAGTAGTACGCTGGTATGATGCACAATAATTCCTGCTACAACAATTTTTGTAAGGGATGATTTCATCAATTCTTCAATATGTTTATCTAGCTTATCCGTTGTTTTCAAGTTATCACTTATCCATGCATGTTCAAAATGCTCTTCAACAATTTCCTTCACATCCGAAGAAGTATGCCAACGCAAAGTGTCTTTAGGCGTACTCACAAAAACGAGTCTTTCCAAAATATCCTCTTGCGTACTGACTATATTTTCAATTCTTTTCTGATAACCTGCAAGTACATATATATTAGACACCAAATAATCGGCTTTGCATACATTTTTGTTTGCAGTTGTAAAAGTTCATGCCACGATTTTACATGCCATGGCAACCTCAGTACTGTTTCGAGGAACGACGACCGAAAATCAAATCCATGGTAATCTAGCTGCATCATAATTCTATTTGCACGATGTACAAGTTTTTGAGAGTAAAGTTGAATGAGTTTATTATCTTGATTTCTGAATTACAAACTCCTGGTAAAATATGTTCTTGCTTGCAAAATTCGGACAGCTTTTGATCTACAATAGAGTCAGCGCGTGGTTTCTTGTTCCCTTTGGATAAATACGACATATTTGTCCAAAACATAATCTGAGCAATAATTGAGCTAAAAAGTCCTGCTACAATCGGCGGTCGGTCTTCACGTTCCGATACATGCAATGACCCAACTTGATCAGGATCTACCAAAAAAGTACATTTCTTTAAATGAAGTAAAGTTTCCATCTTGCCGGGTAAATGTTTATGTTCATTCCACAACCAAGATTTGATAAGTGAGTTAAATGTAAGTTAGTTACTTCGCCTTTATATGCGTTGTTACTTTATTTTGCCACACCCTTTTATCTCATTGGTGAAAAAATGTTCACGCCTATAAAGCAAGAACCAATCAGAATACTAGATTGCTGACCTCCACTTGACCTGCCTTTTGCTGAATCCACGCCCTTATTGTAACGTCGGTTAGCTCCTTGAAGGTATTCAATGCCATTTGTATACCTGATTGTGTTGCAATCTTGTTGCCGTTAACACCATAATCCATGTATCTCACATCCGCTTTAGGTACATTTTCCCAATAAACAGCCCTTAGTTCCTTTTGCCCACCCAAGCTGAAAAAAGCCATCTCATGTTGAGAACGGAAGATCTGCTCTGTCTGGCTCTTCTGTTTAAAAATCTGTATTATCAGAGTACTGTTGTTGACCAAAGACATCCACTCTGACAAATTCAGGGCGATCCCTTTACCCATCTCGGCTATTGGATCTCCAGAAAAGTCAGACTTTTTGATAGAGTTATATTTCTTTTTTCGAAATTGTATCAGACACTGATTGTTTGGACCTTGGCATACATAAACATATATCCCTCCAGTCAGAAGTTTTGCAGGATATACGTTCCCCCCTGGTTGGCATAGCACCACAGTATCTTTACCAGTTTCTGTAATTGCATTTTTCCTTTTCGAAAGTACTCCACCATCCGTGCTTGGAGCGAATCTCTTCTTTGACTTTGGTTCTTGAGATTCCTCCCCGGTATCTCCATTAGCTGATTTTCCTGTATATATATCATCTAAATCTTGAATCTCCTGCATATCAAATTCCTGCGTTTTATCTTCCCGGGGGAGCTCTTCAGTGACAACGTCTGCCTCTAAAGCTTCTTGTAACAATTCATTCAGGGTTTTGGGCGGAAGAATCTTAGCAACTACAGGTTTTCCTTTTTGTGGTCTGTCTGAAGTTTCCATTACTTCTCCTGTGGGTAGCTGTTTTTGGTATTTACCAGATTCTAGTTGACACCACTGTCGTTGATCTGCCAGAGTTTTCTTTTCAGCTGCATCCTCTTCTTCCGCTTCCATCTCCTTTCGAATCTTTTTAATCTTTTCGGTAACAGCTGTTTGTACATTTTTTTACACAGAACATGCTTTCATCAACAGTCATTCCATTGTCCTTGTTTGTCTTCTCGATTTCATCCTGAGCTTCTTGCCTGATGATACCAATTTCGGACGCTTTCCTCCAAGCCGAACTCGTCAGCTTTCCCCCAGTTAGATTTCTAATTATAGCAGCCGGTAACCTACCAGCATCAATTTCTTTCTTAGCGTAATCTACTTGTGCCTGTGCCATCTCTAATATTACCACTCAATTATCTGATATACTAATGACTAGTTCACTGCAACGTTCTTTCCTTTTATAATACTTTTACCTTATTTTGTCACGCCCTCTTTCTCACCAGTAACCAATCAAATTTCCAAGTTATCATACCAATCCAATACTGCAAGATCATTGACTATTTGGTTAGATGAAAAACAGGTGACAAACTCACTCAAAGAGAGATCCTTAACCCTATGATACAAATAGCATAGACACCACAACCCACATGTCCACGTCTTTGCATCTTGCAATACCCTTTGATTCCAAATGTAATGTGATTGTTCTAAAAGATTTTAATCGAAGGTATCGGTTTCATACCAAAAGAATCAAAGTATTCCTTTGACTCATTTTTGTTGAAAATAGCAACCCAGTGTTTCCCTGGTAACCAGCTTGGATCAGTATTTACAATCATCAATCCATTTTTGTTTGTTTCATATAAAATTTCATCGGCCGCATGTACACCTTCATGAATTGTGCATGCTAAGTTCCTAAGACTTGGTTTAACTCTGATAAATTCTCTCAGTTGATTAGTATTCATTGCATTTGTTATGCTGAAAAATCAAAGGTAGGTACCCTGCTGAGCCCAATTTCCATCACGTGATCAAATTGTGCAAAAACTACTAATTTTACTGGATCACTCAATGGATCTCTGAAAATAGATTCTATGTTAAATGTTCCTGTTTTATTAAAATTGAAATGACAGCCGTGATCTTGGTCTTGCGTCAAATCAAATCCGTAAATTGTATTTCCCCTGAGAGACCACTCTGCTAGACTGAGACCTGGACCGTCAGTGTTCCTCCATCCACAACCTAGAGCCTCAAATAATCCATGATATGCTTTTAAGTATAGTTTATTGGTGAAATCCACCTCTAGTGGAAAGGGAGGGTAGTTAATACCCCAACTTGCACCTGAATATTCTTTAAACCAAAGGTATCAAAATTAAAGGGGTCTTCTTTTGGACTACCTGTGAAAGCAATAGCTTTTACAAAACCCACAAAAATACGTTTCGGAATCAACCCCCCTGGCCAACTGAAAAGGCTTGAGTACTGTGTGCTTCCGTCTGCCAGTGATTGGAACTGAACTATGTTGCGAAAAATCTATATTTCAAAGGAGTCTGGAACATCTTAGCCTCCGTGTTCAAAATCCATTCTGGGCTCATAACTTTCCTAGTAGTGTACAGTAAAGCTTTTTTTATAGCTATACCAAATTCTTTTTCAGAAGTGGTTTCATCACCTATAATAGTAGTGAATTTATTTGTAGCTCGAGACAATGTAATTCGCACACTTGTTTGGTTGGGCAAAAGTGATTGTAGTTGAAATGCGTCAGCCTGAATTTTACCCAAAAGTTGAAATGTAACGGATGTTGTACCAGATCTATCGCGCATCAATACACTGCGTTGTTTGTATCCTGTTTTCCAACTACCCGATGCGTAATATTTAGCATATTCACCTGCACTGAGATCTGGTAAATCATTATACCACCCTTGTTGGCTCATCCATGTCTGTTTTGCTTCCTTACCAAAGCTGAGTAGATTCTGCAGATATGCTTTATAAGAATAATTGGCTGTTTGATCACTTACTGTTTTGCCCCAATATCAATATTTACAGATTTAAACAGACTTCCTAACATATTGTTAGCTGTAGAGACCTTGTCGGTTGATACCAAAGCAGACCCATCAGTAAGATTAACAAGTTTACAATTTAAAATAAGATAAGTCTCATTAAGATCCAACCATTCAGTCTGGTGCCCTTCGATTTTAAATTCTAGATCTCCGAAATCTGTTACAGTAGTAATTGGTTCGATCTTCACTTCTTTTGTGTCCAAAATTTCCGATTGGGTAGGTGGAAGTTCGAAAACGTCAGCTTCAGACTTTCCACAAAGTGTAGAATCAGGATGGAGAGACATTTTCCATGTGGCGTGTAGAACTGTCAGCAAGAAAGCGTTTCAACGAATTGAGTGAACTAAATAGTCTCCTGACTACTTTATACTATTTGAGTCAGTTGCTTTTTTATATAACCTTTCATTTTAAATTAATCAAATCTATTTATTATAGATTTAGAAGTTGAGTTATATTCTTTCTTTTCTTTTTGTATGCAAATTAAATCGCACAATATTTTAAGTGTTTTTTAGATCCTGTAATAAACGTCAAATGTTTATCACTTAGAATACTAAATATCTCATTCATTTCCGTATTTAATTTAATCGACGTTATGATCGTGTTTTCTTACTGAAGTTAAATTAGATACCATATGCAATTAAAACAGGGTTTTCCATAACCACCCATTAATGTCTGTAAGGCTTCAGCTGACAGGTTACCTTTCATTCTTCGTTTTAAGGGTTTAGATTTTGTCTTTGCCTTCTGTTTCACCTTTCTTTTCGTTTTATGTTTTATATTCTTCTTTCTTCCACGTCTACGTTTCTTGGATATAGCAATTTTAGGACGTTTTCGTTTACCTCCACCACCAGTTGTCACACGTTTTCTTTTTGTGACTTTTTGACTCCTGAACCTTCTTGCTGACTTTTTACTCTCCTCAAAGCATCCTCAAGACTCATTAGAACTTTTCTCTTAGCTTTCTCCGTCTCTCTTCCTGTAGTTTCCTTTATGGCATTATGTAATGTTTTTCCAGCTGCAATATTGCCTACTGTGCTAGCTGCAGCTTCAGCACCAGATATTAATGCTCTCTTTGCCAAAGAAGGTGCCGCTGCCTTTCCTGCCGCTATAGCGGCTCTTATACCGGGAACAACTGCTTTACTTAAAGCTCCAAACAGTCCCAAAAATCCACCGTTTTGTTTTGCACGCCCTACACGTGCGCTAAATACTGGACCTATAGCTCCACCCTCCATTACCTTTACATGAAATGATAACATAAGTTCTATCAGTTTGTTTTTATTCAAATTTTATTTCACGGAAAGTCAAAGTTAACACAGCTTCTTCATCATTTGCAAACTTTACAACAGTTCCCCATTGATCTCTTACAGAAATTTCTATTTCATTCAAATCTGTCCTAGAAACTCTATAATATGTTATAACATTAGGGTGATACATGATTGATGTATACTCTGCTCTTTCCTCCACGTCTGCATGCATCAAAATTTTGGTTAAAGTACCACCTACATAGGATGGATATATAAAATCACAATAAACATAAAGATGAGACAGTTCGTAACTACCAGGATTATAATCTGACAAAACACCTGCATGAGTTATCATTATAGCTTGTGATGAAAATCCCAAAGCCTCACATAGTCTCCCTCTTATTACCATCCGTTCACCATTAGAACCGGAAAGAGTGTATCTCCAAAGTGAATTTTCACGGGACACCAGTATTTTATCCTGGTCCTCCTCATCTAAGAAACGTTTTTGTAGCCTATCAGAAGAGGAAATTTTTTTCATAGACTTCACTTTTAAATAATTGATTTTGCCCCCAACAATCCATTCAATACTTGAATTTTTAGTATCAATTACTGTCCAATTGATAGGAAAATACGCAGCTTGCACTCCAACCTCCCAATGTTTACTCTCATCAAGTCTCATATTCGATATTACTTTAAATGTAGAGGCGTTATTTCCTGATGCCGTCGGGTTGTTGCTTGGTATAATCCAGCTTCTCTCAGCCATTTCTTATTCTTTTAAAAGCAAGTGTAATGACGACTGTTCCCCTCGAAAACAATATAATGATCTTTTATGTCTCTGACAGAAATATAAATAGAATCTATACATCTGGTTCCTACGGGTCTCCAAATAAGAGCTTTAGGTTCAAATCTTGGACCCTTTGAGTAATCTCTTCCTCCAGCATTAGTAATTATACTTTTATAATCAGCTCCTACTAAAGTTGGTTTAACAATATTACTATGGATATAAAAATGAGGTAAATAACGTGTGCGAAAAGACCTTTTCGCTGTTATTGAGGACTTTTCTTGACCGAACGCCTTGTGCAAGGTAACTGTATCAAAACCTAACATATCTACTATCGGTCCACGTAAACGAAACCATGCTGAATAATCTGCTGATATAACTTTTGGTGAAAATATAATTGTAAAGAAACCGTCCTTGTATTTAAATTCGATAGGTATATCTCGTTTGGAATTCTTCAAAACGTTTTATTTAATACATTATCAACATCAAGTTGTTTGATATTCTTTGAAAACTCAAACTTAATATCATTAGGCTTAGGTTTCTTTCCTATATAGTTAATTTCACCCAATGATCCTTCAAGTAAGTCCCACACGTTTGGAAAATAAGCCGAAGATACACTAACAACCCAGTCACCTTCCAATTCGATAGGAGTTGGTAATGATGTCCCCCAAGCATAATCAGTATTGTCAGGAAAAGCTGAGTCATTTACATTGCTAGGTAAAACCCATGAAAATTCTCCTCGACTAAGATCCATAATCAACTGAAGGTTTGTGGAATCTTACGTTCACTTTAATATGTTTTTTTTTTTCTTTAAACAGATTGAACATGTGCTGTCCAGCTATTAAAAGAATCTGGATAACCTTGCCACTTCACAAAATATTCAGTTTTTCCGTTACGTTTTCTAGTTTTAACTATCTTCTCTACACGATGAAAAGCATCAGGATCTTTTGGAGTAATTTTTTGCAACTCTTCTTCATAAAACCGACCCTGAATGATTTCACCATTCAAATCTTTCAACTTATATACATTTCTGCTATAGTTCTTGATCACATCATGAATAATAAAAATCTCTTGCTGCCATTTTGCTAAATACCCTTTCCTAAATGGTCTAGTCAAAATGCTTATTCTTACATTATCTCCTTTTCTGAAGTTCGGATGTTGTAAATTAGTTTTGTTTCGTAGTGAAAATACTCTTTCATAAATTGAAAGTTCATTTGTTTTATTAACATCGCTTGGTTTCATTCCTGTTGTTGAATGTACAGAATTGTTATATGCATTAACAAGATCCTGCAAATAAGTTAACCAATGTAAATCATTGTTTCTATAAAACAATTTCCACATTTTTTCTTTCAGGGTTCTGTTAAACCTCTCAATAACGGAAGCTTTAGTTTCATTAAAAGTAGAAAAAAGATGAACACCATTATCTGATAATGTCTTTCTAACACTTTGATTGTAAAACTCGGTTCCTTTGTCAGTTTGTAATTTGTTAGGAATCCGCCCTTTTCTGAATATTTCTTTCAAAGCTCTTTCCACTTCTGTTCCGGACTTTCTCTTCAATGGTTCAACCCAAGCATATTTACTGAAAATGTCAATAACAGTTAAAATATATTTATAACCACTGTTAAACTTCACTAAAGAAGATACATCGAGAAGATCTGCTGTCCACTGCGAATCTATTCCAAAACCCACACTTTATTCTTTGGAAATCTTCTCCGAATTCCTCTGTTCAGCGTGTATGTGTCTTGAGCACTCAACCATTTCTTAATATCTTTCCTTGTTACTGATGGTATCTTCTCTTTTACGTATTTCATCAGCTTTGCCTGTCCTCCGAAAGCAGCAGGGTGCGATACGTCGTAGTAAATATCTTTTGCCACTTTTTCCAGGTTTGGGATGGTCTGTTTCGTCATTTCCATCATATCTTAAATTTTTACCACAACAAATACAGGTACATCGAACAGCTTTAAGCCAATTTCCCAATGTAAATGAAAGTGTTGCCATACCAATTTTTGTTTCAATCTTTTATATCTTCATAGGAATTCCATGGAATTGCTCCTTTAGGTATTTCCTCGTCAGGTTCGAGGTCTAACAACACTCTGTTTTCAAGTGAAGCAGGATTTGCTTTATATTCTTTCACGCGTTCCAAAAAAGTTTCATTTCCAATTAAACTCTCCGGTAAGTGATTTTCAGCCCAGTACTGTGCAAACAAATCCCCTCCGATCGTTTTGGACATTAACCCTTTCTTTTGTCTGATGGTTAAGTTCACCAGATCTGTTAAATTTGTTCCAGCTACTGGTTGTCCTTTAAATATGAATTCGCTCTTTGCATTTATATTTTTACCTAACGTAGGCCATACATGATTCATGAGTGTTTCTGCTTTTTTCTGAAAGTATGGTGAAAATGCAGACTTCACCAAATCCTTTGTTCCTTTCTCTTCTTCCTTTTCAACTTCAATTTGCGTTGTATTGGTATCTGGTCCACCTTTAGCTTGCAATGTTGGACTGGCGGCATTGTTTGAAGCAGTCTGTTGCAAAGCATGTATATAAGGTTGAGAAATACGTTCCACAAATTCATTGTCAGCTTTATTTTGAAAAAGTTTTTGTTCTCTTTCGATATCAGCTAACTCATTAACTTCCCTATATGACCCATTTGACTTTTAGTAATTCCTGTTTCTCCTTTTCTAGCTGCAACAGTTTTCTTTCTATATCTGTATGCTTGTTAAGTTGTGCTTTGATAGCCATCCATTGAGTTTCAGGTATCATAACGTTTTTATTCATTTTCGTTTCTCCCAGGGAAACGGTATATCTAACGTTATAGCTCTGAGTGTTGGAGTTAAAATATCGCGAAAAAACTTGTGTCCACCTTTTTGTTGAAGAATTTTTTGTAACAAATATTTCTTTGATCTTAAATTATTACCTTTATCACTCAAATATTCTAGTTCCTTCGCATATTCATTGTGTAACTTATCCAACACATCATCTTCCAGTTGTATATTCCCTTCTAATAAATTATATGCTATTTCTGTCCACAATTTGATGAATTCTTCATTTGCACATGTTAGAAGAGTAGTGCACTGGTTTCTATTATTACACATGCAATTAAGGAAAGGATAAAATATTTGGTGCCTTTCCATAGTACTGAGAGCTGTAGGAACTCCGTTAGGTCAAATGATGGCTAGATCACTTATCCAGACTATATATAATAACTTCTCCATATTCACCTTCACCCAATATCTTAGATCTTGCAATCACTTCATCTGGTGTTACTGGTTTCATATCAAGGAAAAGATAACCATACGGTTCATTTGTAGCCTCTTTGTATGCATGAAGCAGATTTTTTCTTCCCATCTGTGAACTTAAAGTAGAGATCATCTTTGCATCTCTTGGGTTTTTGAATAAAACAAGATAATGTGCATTGCGATTGATAGTAGGATTTCCATCGAAGTACAAATTTTGTACAATTAATATTACAGACAGATTTAAGTGATAAGACCCTCTTGTAAATAAATCCGTTACAATCTTATTTTTCTTCTTTGACCCCAATTCGTTCATAAGATCATCGATAACAAAAAGTGTAGGTTCCTCAAAACGGCTAGATGTATAGCTATCATCTGGTAAGTTTGCTATGAAGTTGCACTCAATTCCTTTCGCTAAAAGTTCTTCTTGAATCTGATTATATAACGGTTGATAAACTCCATAAAAGCAATAAATTTTCTTCATTGGTGGTTGAATCAATTCACCTCTCACCAAATTTTTGATAAAAAATGTTTTACCACTACCTGTTGGGCCTGCTATTACACAGGTAGCAGGGTGCTTCCAGGATAGATCATACAATTTCTTTTCCAGTTGCATGTTTGCAGCTTAAATCAAAATCCGGACTAATACATTATTTCTTTCTCCTTCTAGTTTTATTCTCTTTCTGGTTTTTTTCTCTTCTTGGCGCCTCCTTTCTGGTGTTTACGTCGTTTTGCTTTCATTAATAGATCAACAAGAGCTGGTGCAAGACCGCCCACTGCCAAACCTGTAAGGAGCCCACCAAATCCTCCTACTTGGTTCATTTTTTCCCTTGTGTTTTTTGAAAGACTCCCAAATAACAGGAGATAAAAATCGACCGTTACCTGATACAGCCATAGTTAATACTGGATGTAAAAAAAAACCGTTTATCATATTTATACATGTCCTGCACTAAACAAAGTAAGATGTTTATCTCAAAAGTGAACAATTTGATTTATTATTGAACTTCCATTCCCTTTTGTTTCACAGTTGATTTAATTCTTCAGATTTTTGTCTCATCTATCTTGATCATATTATTTTAAGTAGATCTAGAGTATACATAAGCTATCAAATATCTGTAAGTGAAATGAGGAGATACATAGGAATTTTTGACTTTTGGAGATACTTTGTAAAGCACATCTCATAAACAACCCTTTTAATTCTGATTAGTCAATTTATTGATGACGTCAGTGTGTACTGAAGGTTTTCTTGGTTTTGATTGGTTTAAAAAAATTACTCAAACATTTAAAAACTCGACTTTTAACGACAAAATAAGGGGCGGGGCTTACAAGAAAAAAGCCACTTTTTGATAAAAAATGGAAATCCCTCTCTGCCTTATTTTCATAATTTTGAAAAAGTGCCTGAGATGTATCAAAAATGTAAATGTCATTTTGAAAAGGGGAAAGTCCCTTTCAGAAATTTGAAAGTTTCAATTTTGTTCCGTTTTCTACCAATCAAAATTTAAATCCTTATTGACGTCACTTCATTTACATAAAAAGATAAATCACACCCTTGAAAGTATCATTTCAAATTCTATCACATTTTTATATGAAATTGTAACAAAATATGAAGAAATTTATCACAGAGTCGTCTAAAATTCAATTAGAATGGCAAATATGGAAAATGTCCTATGTGTATTATTTTTTCCTAAGTATCTCCAAAGTAAAAAATTCCTATGTATCTCCTACATACTACTGACATAGCATACTTGTTGCTGAATTCTAGAGGGAGAGGGGGCATGGTTTTTAGAGATTTCTGTTTACTTAGAGATATTTACCTTAATTGAATGGCAAAAGGCTATATTTCAATAGAAAAATGTGCTTCCATGCTATAGAATAGTGCAATTAATGGCAATCAGTAAAATTCGCTGACGTGGTACTGGTAGGTTAGCATGTAAGTGTGCATATGTTTGTTGTATATGTGATGTGACTGAGCTGTGCGAAGACGCGTGAAACTCAACGACGCCGCTTCCCGGCAAAATGGAGTCCAGTTGAGTTAGAGTCACGTGATGAAATCCCTCTATATAAGCCTTATCAGTTGGGAACATGACCTTGTTATATGACCGTTACTGCGATGTTATTAATTTCTGAGGATTGACCCGGAAGTTCGAATTAAGCATTTCGTGGTTTGTAAAACGATCACTCCCGAATGAATCCAGATAATTCAAATTGCTCCAACTTATGCAGTTTCAATGTTTGTTACTACAGCGGAAGATCAATTGACGTACAAGACATTATAATTCGGGTTTAATTGGGATCCGAGCATTATCAGTCTCGGTAAAGTTCCCAAAATAGAGATTTTTCGTGGCCCATTTTGTGATGATCTTTGGAAAGGCAAGATTCGTCAATCGTTTTTCTGATCTGTGAAGGTCACTTTTCCTCATAGCAGACAACTTTTTATGAGGCTCAATATGCTTTTTTAAAGTGAACTAATAGTGTCGTCAAATTTAGGTCAACTTCAAGTACTTTTAGTGGATGAAAATCTCAGGAAAAATGCCAGTCCAAATTCTCACTTCTTAGACCTAATTTCCTTCCCAACGTGATAAGGTGTGACTTTTCCGTAACACTAGGTCGTTATTATTGCAACGCATTGAGACATAGGACGGAATTACGCAAAATAAAATTACTTTGGTTGTACGAATATTGACAGAGCTTACGGTTATCAACAAATGATATTCTTGTTACCGTTATCCACAATTCGTGATTGTCTGGTACTAGCTTTAAGCCTACCAAAGAACGATATGCATCAAATATTTAGGCTATAGGCCTAACGTTAGTGGCACTGGCCGTAGGCATAGGCCTACTAGGTGTTACTACTAAGGCCTACAAGGGCCCATTACTGTAGGATGACCCGAATTTGTTACCCACCTTAGCGAAGTCGGACAAAATTGTTATGTAAAAAATTCCATTTTTATGATTGATGAGTACAGAGTAGGCATATGAAGGTGCATGAGAGAGACATAAGCCTCTACTACCATGTAGGCCAGGCCTATAAGCCTATTTCATTGATTGCTTTACTCAGTCAGACCAATAACTGAATCGTCCCTGCTTAGAAATTATACTAGACCAGTATTATTATGAGTCTCCACACAAAATAATTTGCGACATAGGGCCTACCGGCAGTTGACCACATCAATTATTACATAACAGAACTTCAGAAGACAAAAACTGATCCAAGTGAATGCTGGAAATGGCAATTTCATACATATAGCATATAAAGCATATATTCACAACCCTCTTCATCCTTGTGTTAGATTGCCTTTATTATTGATGTTCTTATTAAAATCTTACCTTATGATTGATATTCTTAGTGTTTTATAACACAAAAAGCATAACATAAAACTGATATTGGTTTTGAACATAAGTTTGCAGTGACAGATCATACATTGTATATTTACCTTGCACAACACCTTGATATAGACAGTTTCTGAAATGTTAACTAGTCTAGTTTAAATTACAACAAAATGTTTTTTGTTTGTTTTAAAAACAATTTTATTAAAATTCTGGCATCATTATCTGGCTAGATCTGTATAGAGCATTAATGCACAAATAACTGTTTTTTTTTTTTGTTTTTTTTAGTAAGGAACAAGTTAGAGTACTATACACTATTTTGATGATCTTGATCTCAGTCTTGTTCTCACTTCACTACTGATATCATATGAAACATTTTTTGCTTGTTGTTCTACATTGCAGATTTGTGATTTTTTCATGTTTTCACAGGCCCCATAAACCAATCTTATGGTACAAGTAGATCTGAATTTTTTTCTTCTTCAGCAATACTTAGATGGACAACAAATTTGGTTAACTCTGTTGATTCTCAATTTGATCCCTTAGATACAGTATTTATAAAGCAGTGTACTGTTGCTAGGACTCTACAGTAACATTATGTACCGTCTTCAAAAATCTTGTCGTTACACTTCATTTATTCTGTCATATTGTTTTTGTAGATTGAAAAGATTATAAATTGAATTTATTTCGGTTCCATATGTAGTGTTACTCTCTTTTATACTCTGCTATTATATTGCAGCCATTTTTCTCACCTTCATACATTCATTCTTAAGAAAGCTAACAATTGATTTACACAAATTGCTTTCATGCATATTGCTTCAAGGCCCCTATACTGTATATTTGGAAATAACAAATCGTATTTATTTCAGAGCAGTGTATATTAGGAAGAACAAAAATTAAGATATTGAATATAAACCACTGATTTTTGCAGCCCAGAATGTAAGAAGGGTCAAGGTTTTTATTGTCAAAATGCTGTCTTATCTACTTGAAATTACTCTTTGTGGTACTTGCAAAAATATTTGAATTCTGCTTCTGTTCAAACACACTGAAAGAGCTCAAAACTTCAATTAAAAAACACATTTGGTCAGAACAATTTGTATAGCAAAACCATCACAAGTTTTGTTTTACCTCACATGTCATATTTTGTATTCATAATCTACAGTATCATTTGATGTTAATTTTTTTTCAAGCATCCCTAAGTTGCTTTAGAGGAAAGTACTGCAGCACGACACTGTCTTGACATTAACTTATCAATACCTTTTACTTTCCCTCTAATATTGTAGCAAAGCAACAGATAAATCAAATAACTACTATATTTCTAAAAGAAAAAATGTGCTCAAATAAGTGCAATATCAAGACTAGATTCGTATTTACCCACCAGTCATTTAGGTTGCATTGAAGCTACAGCAACACCAACTGAAGAAGAATGCTATGACTGACAGTTATACAGCATCGAATGATGTCTCTATCCATCCTGTTTTTTTACAGCATACTTCATAAATGATAAAATGAAACACGTGTTGCTATATGTAAAATATTGTTTCATGAGATGATTCTTTCATATTATATCTTTCTTTGTTTTACCTGCAGTAATGAATTTGATCAGTACATTTTGATATTGGAGCAGTGTAAGACATGAATATTGGTACCACAATATCTTTGCATCGTCAGGAAAGGTAAACAAGATGCAGATAATTTAATGTCTTATGCAAACTATCATTATCGGTCCTTTAGAAAACTCAACTTGGAAAAATTAAAGTGCCATGTAACTGTTTAATGGTCAATAATTACCATCTTTACCAATAATATTATTATCCTAAAACAATAATTAATTTGTATAGTGCAAAATCATGTTAAGCATTTCTATGTGCTGTACAAAGAGAAAATGATGGGGAGCAGGAAAATAAGTCGAACTTTTAAAGAATTCTTTTAAAATATATTGATGATTTTTTTCCATTTTCTGACACCAGAGTGGGGCATTGATAGATTTGTTGATATCGAATAGTCTTTTATTTGTAGCACTTCATAGACACACACTTCGAAAGGCTGTCATAAAAGACTAGTGACATCTAGAACATTTACCTTTTCGTTTGGTGCAAGAAAATATTGACAAGGAAGTCTAGTTAACAAAATCTGAGCTTTATTTGGGTATGTATAATATGTGATGTAATGTAGTATAAAATGAAATATTTTTATAGTGTTATATAATGTCTTTTTGATCCATTGACCTAGATAATTTATTTATTACTGTTGGATATGGCAAAGAAAAAACAAACCTAGTTGCTCTCTTTGAAACTATTCTAAATTACAATTTCGAAGAAGAAAAAAAAACAGGAAATGAAGGGCAGTCTCACTCACGAGACAACCAACATTGTATTTGTGTGAACAATAATTTGTTGTGTCATTTCACAAAGCTTTAAAATACTCAATTTAAAAACTAAATTTAATTTACATCATTAACTGATGTCTGGTCCTTTAAAACAAACATATAAAGCTTGTTCAGATGTAAAGTGAAATATACATGTAGTCCAAATCAAAGTTTAAAAGTCTACGAATGGGTAGGTGAAAAGCTTTATGTAATTCCTTATATTTCCTTCCTAAATTTCAGTTCTTGAAAATAAGGACAAAGTCTATTCCTGCTAGATAATGGTTAAGGGTATGGTCAACACCTAAAAACGTTTGGTTAAAATTCCTTTCCATCTTTCAAAAAAACGTGTGACAATGAATCAAAACATAAAACAGAAAGGTTACATAAGGAAATGGGAACTTCCACCCACTCATACATTAGAAGAGGAACATAAAGAGGTACACAAATTTGCATATTGTGGCCTGAAAATTCAAAATGCTCTAAAATGGTCAATTGTTAACCGATTTGGATAATTTTTTGTTGCTATTTTTCATGGATTTTAAAGAATTTTAGCATAAGTGGCTGATTCTTTAAAGAAGCACTTATACATAATGCACTTATGATGCCCTTATACATAATGCATTGCTTGTGTTGTGAAGTGGAAATTTGTTATCATTGTATATTTATTCTACAATTGTGCTGGAGCACCACCGTTTGCCCTGAGTTTTGTGCTTAGTGACATTAACCTTTTTGAGATGCAGTGTGTAAACAAACAGTGCCATGTGGACAAAAGGCTTACTGTACTTGTCAACAAGATGTTTATATTCAGGCAGCATCCTATTCAGTTTGCCGGCTGGAGTCATTGCATGAGGACCTATATCGTTTGCCAGCAGCTCCGGACTTTAAGTTCCAAGTTCGTCATCCCTTTTTGTGAGCTATATTGCAACTAAATTTGTCAATTCCCATAATCAAATGTATCCCCAGTAATCATTCTTTGTATTTAACCGTATTGATGACACTTGCGATGTTTGTAGAGTGACTTTTGACAAGTTTTTGTAAGTTTGCAAGTTGCAACTTTATTCAAGATGGCGTCACCATTTGCTGAAATTAATATTACGTTACGTTACGTTAACAACAGTGTGGTTCACTGTGGAAGTAAACTGGTTTGTCAGCATTGCAGATGGAGTAGAAGCTCTGGGGCGTTGGTGGATGTGGAGTGTAAAGGAAATTGCGGTTGTACAGTATCGGCATTGCAAATAGGAATATTCGGACTCTCTGACATTGATGTTTATGCTGCCAGGCAAATCGTAATATCTATTACAGTAATAAGTGTAGCGAGTGAAGGAATATTTCAAGCGTATAAAATAATAATTCCAGTTCTATTTAAGAACATAGCAATGTCCCAAGCGTAGCGATCTCGAGTGAAAGTCAAAAGGATTGCGGATTGGAAGAGATCTTCCTACACCATTGCCTGGGTCTCTGTTTTCATCTACCATGGGTCTTCGTTTTCGTATTCTTTGATCTCTGTTATCATAATTCTGGGTCTCTGTTTTCGCATACCTGGGTCTCTGTTTTCGCATTCTGGGTCTTTGTTTTCGTGTACCAGGGTCTCTGTTTTCGTATTCTGGGTTTCTGTTTTTGTTCTCAGGGTCTCTGTTTTCGTATTCATGGTCTCTGTTTTCGTATACCAGGGTCTCTGTTTTCGCATACCCAGGTCTCTGTTTTCGTATTCTGGGTCTCTGTTTTTGTATACCAGGGTATACCAGGGTCTCTGTTTTTGTATACCAGGGTATACCAGGGTCTCTGTTTTTTATTCAGAGTCTCTGTTTCCGTATTTAGGGTGTCTGTTTATATATACCAGAGTATCTGCTTTGGTATACCTAGGTCTCTGTTTTCGTATTCTCTGTTTTCGTATTCAGGGTCTCTGTTTTCGTATACCAGGGTCTCTATTTTCGTACACCTGGGTCTCTGTTTTCGTATTTGGGGTCTCTGTTTTTGAGTGAGTATCGGTCTCAGGTCTTTGTTTTCGAGGTCTCTGTTTCGTAACACCTGTGTGTATAATAGTGTACATGTATGCAGTAACTTCTATTTTTAACGTAAAGAAACGAGACAATGTGTTATCATTAAGTGTATAATATTTTCAATATTTATCTGTATTATATTGTTCATCTAAGATTACATCGTCTGTAAATTCGACATTGTCCTGAAATTCCGTTGGAACTTTCAAAACGTAATGACACAAAAGGAAAAATAATATGTTATCATTAAATGTAGAGTACCTGCTATAATAATAATAATAATAATAATAATGATAATAATAATAATAATAATAATAATAATAATAATAATAATAATAATAATAATAATAATAATAATAATAATAATAATAATAATAATAATAATAATAATAATAATAATAATAATAATAATAATAATAATAATAATAATAATAATAATAATAATAATAATAATAATAATAATAATAATAATAATAATAATAATAATAATAATAATAATAATAATAATAATAATAATAATAATAATAATAATAATAATAATAATAATAATAATAATAATAATATTAATAATAATGATAGTAATACTAATAATAATAATAATAATAATAATAATAATAATAATAATAATAATAATAATAATAATAATAATAATAATAATAATAATAATGATAATGATAATAATAATAATAATAATAATAATAATAATAATAATAATAATAATAATAATAATACTAATACTGATAATGATACTGATACTGATACTGATACTGATACTGATAATGATAACGATAACGATAACGATAACAATAACAATAACAATAATGATGATGATGATGATGATGATGATGATGATGATGATGATGATGATGATGATGATGATGATGATGATGATGATTATGATGATGATGATGATGATGATGATGATGATGATGATGATGATGATGATGATGATGATGATGATGATGATGATGATGATGATGATGATGATGATGATGATGATGATGATGATGATGATGATGATGATGATGATGATGATGATGATGATGATAATGATAATAATAATAATGATAATGATAATAATAATAATAATAATAATAATAATAATAATAATAATGATAATGATAATGATAATGATAATAATGATAATAATACACTTATACATAACATACACTTTAACATACACTTATTTGTACAGCCTTTATATTGAATAGGATCCTTTGTATCTGCAACAAAAATACAGGGTTCTTTATTTCTGAAGTCATTGTCAAAAGTTGTCCCAAGGTTATAGTCATTATTATTACAGCCTAATTATTTCTTGCCGCAAACCATTCTCCTATACAACTGAATGCATATGTGACCTACCTGCTGACTTGCAAATCTATCTTATGATCTCAGTTGCCAATTTTAACTACAAAATCAGGGCTTTAGTCTTAAGGCCGTGGGCAGAAAATAATTTTGGGCCGGTCTCAACTTCAATTTGGATAAGAGCAAAGATTTCCGGAGTGAAGAGTGAAAAAATCATATTGATATCTCATTCCGTTTTGTTGGCGACATCTTAAAGATTTCATCAGTGTGACCTCACACAGTAAAATGTGATGTCATGAAGGCAGATCCACGATCAGACAATTCTTAAATATTTCTATAAAACAAAACAAGTTGTTCTTTTACTTCGAGTGCAAGGTTCACGAGCATACGGGCAAAGCAGGTTCTTATACTGTTATAAAGTCCATGTCATACCCCGTCTCAATAAAAAAAGATATCAAAAAATGCTTCCAGTAATTTAGGAAGAGGCAATTAATTTTCAATGGATATTCAAAGAAATACAAAAAAAAATTGTCTTAAATTTGAATTACTGACATCACAGTGTACACTGTCTGACTGTGAGGTCACTTTTCAACACACTCGCGCAATATCTGAAATGCAATTACTCCTAAACGGAAAAAGATATTAATATGATTTTTACGTTTCTTTTATTGTCCTCCGTGTCGTATATTTGACAAAGAAAATTTACGGGAATATTCCTCTACGGTATTAGTTCAGAGGTCAGACACTTCTATCTTATATGAAAGAGGACTTCAAAAAAGAAATGTGAAGAAAACATTCAAAAATCTTATTCCGTTAAGAAAATATCTACGTTAAAAATTTGGTATCATATGTGTAAAAACGACTGATTTCATTTTCCTCAAAGTCTTTATGTATTCTATCATATTTTGTTCTGCGATTTTGTGGCTTAAAACCATGAGATATTTCAAAAAATAGCAAAACTGAATATAGAAAATTTGAAGAAAAATAATTTAAATAGTGCAAAAATTAAAACACTTTCTTTAAAATACATGGACAATTGGTAAGATTGTGAGGATGAAGACGCCAACTTTCCATAGTAGACTTACTACATCAGTCATTTCTACACAGATAAGACAAAGCTTTAAACTTAAATATATCCTTAACATAATACAATTTTTGAAGGCTTTCTAATCATTTTGTTTCTGTTGAAGTCCTCTTTCATATAAGATGGATCACTGAACTAATCCTTTAATAATATCATTCATACATGATGTGATATCATGAAGTGGAAAACCGAAAGATTTTTACTTGTTTACCACATTTCAGAAAATTAAAAATAAAATATGAAAATTCAAAATGATTTTGGAGGGTCGGTCAACACCTGGGGTTGTGGGGGACAACTTCCCCTCCCCCGTTAAGCGCTATAATCCGCTATATAGGGCTACTGTACAAAGTAGTATTGTTTTCCAGAAAGTTCCATGTGGGAGCTAAACATTATATACATTTATGTTTTGTTTTTCTATGGGGAATGATAGCTAGAAATGAAGTTTGAAACTTTCAACCCCCACCTCCTACGCATATGCCTTGTAGGGGCAATCGTGGTTAACGAAAAGCCGATAAACAGATTAGTATAGCCTATATATAGAATGTACATGTATACAGTATACTGCATCTCTGACAGTCTGAGGATATGAATAACAGACATTGTTATAATAAGTGCCTGATACACAGTGGCGGCACTACGGAGGAAGGGCACGGGAGGGAATTTGGCCCGCTTTGATCGCTTTGCCTTCACTCCCAGAAACTTTTGTAAAGTAACATATTTTGGCCGATTTGTAGGCCTTTGACTCCTCCGAAAATTAAACTATCCCTCTTTTGCTCCCAGCATCAAAATCCTGGTTCCGCCACTGCCTAGGCTACATATACACTTCCTAACAATCAGGATATCAGAATATATATTATCAGATTGAAGGGCATGATAGTTATGGAATCGGACAATTCCCTCCCTGGTGCTTTACAGTAAATGTGCCTCAGCTAGTATTGATTTCCACGCTAATGATATTGATGTTCTTGATACTGAATAATGGGCTTATTTAGCCTACAAGTTTTTTCAGGGTTATTAAAAAACATGAAGTTAGAAAATAAAAAAAGGTCCCATTTTAATGATTGAATTTTCTTTTAGAATATTTAGGAGCTTCTAATCCATGTTTAAAACGAGCAATTTAGAGGGCATGGGAGATCAGACACTGTTTTACACCTCGGGTACATTTAAAAATTATTTGGGAATGTAAAAATTATTCTTTAGAAAATTGTATTTCTTAGACATATTTTCTTTATTTTGACCGAAGATTCCTTCTTTTTCATTTCGCTCAAGAGATGTTCATTTTGACGAAACCATAAATGTTGGAGCTCGGCAGCCGCGGATACCAGTGTTCCTTAGCAACTTAGTCACAAATCCAGGTGCGACGGAATCTAAAATCTGTTGGTCACAATCTTATGTAACATCCCTCATTTACATCCCTCATTTCCGTGATTTCCTCTATAAAATGTGAGAATGTGGGTCGTGATAGTCCTACGAAATGAATTGTTGGGGAGCAAGTGGAACTTAGAGGAATGGTGTGTCTTTTATGGGCCTCGGGCCATGGCCCCGCGTGACTGTCTTGGCACTGCGATGGTGAAGCTGTAACGAAATGACGGAATATTGTAGCAACATTTTTATGTCGCAACCAAATTAGCCCACTGCTACTGGTAGTGAAGCCAGTTTTTGATGTGGTGAGTTCCAGCAATAAAGTTTGTTCACAACTTGATTGTGCAAATTACATCTGTACATCATTACTCATAAAATGCCAAGTCATTGTAGTTTACGATTCGGTTTTTAGGAATTCTATAAAGTCTGGTTAATGGTAACGTACTACCTAGACATAGTCCTTGTTGCCATAAAGGCCAACAAGAACTTTTTTCCGAATTTCGTACGTGTAGATAATATTATTTGCAACGAAAGTCATGCCTATGGATTTTGGAATCAAGGATCATTACATGTTATTTTCTGCAATTTTAGTGGCAGGTTTGTTTTTACTACGATTTTACCTTAAGTTAGATCTTATAATCTTTCATCCTCTTCCTATTCAATCATGTAGGCCCTAGGCCTATATCTATTCCGCGAAAAAGAAAATGGTTATGACCTAGGCCTAGTTATTGAACACATCCTATTGGGCTCTAATTTTATCTTATATTGTTGACTTTGTATACACTAGCCCTGGAAGAGATGCTTTTGCTAAAAAAAAATAATAGCATTCAGGACCTTGAGAACTCCTAAATCCAATATCTAGTGTATCCTTAATGGGCAATTCCAGAAAATATGTAAAGGGGGGAGGGGTGAGGTGACGGATTGGGGGTGAGTAGGTGGGTGAGCTCGCTGGGATTTGGGGTGAGTACAAGTGGAATGTCACCGAACCCCAACATACAAAAGCTTCTCAACAATTTCTACCAATCTCTCATCTTCATTTCAAGAATATATTTCTTTATTTTCGATCCTGTTCTGTCAAATTCAAACACTGGCCATTTTGCTGTGCATATATGTATATTCAAAATGTAAGTCAAATAATTCTGTTCTATGACGTAATTGTCGCACGTGGGACATTTAAATCAAGGTGGTTCAGATTTAAATTCCCTGTAAATGTGATGAAAATGAAATTGGGTGATTTTAATTACTTTTTTAAAACAACTTATGAACTGTTTATTATATGTTTATTTTTTTATGGTTTATGAATTTAGTGTGAATTGTTTAAAAATAAATAAGAATACACATACACAATAATAATTCTTATAGTCTTTCATAATTATGATATGAAAATAATAATAATAAACAGAACATACAAAAGCAAAAACCATTGTCCTATTTCCTTCTTAAATTAAGAGACCTAACATAGATACCATACCGTTATCAGCAATGTGTAAAATGCAAATACACACATAACTGATATTTAGCAAGAAGTAGTGCCCCGAACAACATATAAAAATCAGAGATCAGCTGACCTAATTATACATTCATAACCCTTGATACAGCTCTGTAAATGGCTAGGGATGTAAACATTTATTCACGGAAAAACCATTTGTTTGGACGAGTTTAAAAAATTAGGTACATTTTGGCCAAAAATGTACCCATTTGTAAAGAAAGATGTTACTAGAAAATGTCATGGCTTCAGTTAAATACATAAAAACATAACATGTATTTGTTTCAGCAAAATTCAAGGTGTAAAAATTATTTCATAAATTGCTGAAACAGCGAACAAAATTTGGATCGACTAACATTATATCAATGGTGAGTCAAATTTACACAGTTTATGTATAGGTCGCAGTTAACTGCTTGAGGCTGGTAAGAGAAATGGGAGGCTTGAAACACTGTACAGCAAAGTTGACTGGTTTCCCATCTGGCAGTGCAATTGAATACACGACTTAACACTTTCAGTGACCTCGAGGTCAATCCGGTCAGAAGTTCTGATCAGGTAATACCTTAAACACTATACATCAGACAAGATAAAGCTACAGAGGTTTTCTACCAGATTTGTGTGCGATTTAGCCAATTAAATGTTGCAATTTCTTTTGTTTTAGATTCCAAAAGGATTTTTCATGCACTTCAGACACTTTGTGTCATAGGCCTTATTGTTGTCTGTGAAAGAACCAGAGTTAAAGGTGCTCATGTTGAAATTGCTTACCTTCAGCACAGTAGCCATAGGGCAATCTGAATCTGGCATACTCACATAAAATAAATTGATAAGATTTTGTTCATCTGAAAAAAGTAAGTAAAATAATAACAATACATTTTTAGTATTAATTAAAGTTTAGGGGTTTTCTGTGATTTTTTTTTCTTGATATGCAAACACAAACTTTGTAGTATAATTTTAAATTCATGAACAAGGCTGATATAGTGAATGTCGTATTCATGTGAGATTCGCCGTTTAAGCTCTCAAAGTTGCATTTCTCACCAAGGACATGGATCAATTTTGTTACATTAAACAATCTAAAGGCTTTACATATGTTTTTTGTATTTTCAGGTGAGATTTAATCATGTTATTGATGATTTTGGAGCGCTGACACATCCAGGCCCTATGCATTACTGTGCAGTGCTAATAAATGTATCAGACTGATCTTGAGGTCACTAAAAGTGTGAAGTCGTATATTCATAATTATAATGGAACCTCTTTAAAAGTACAATGGGCAGTTCCAGAAAATATGTGCATAGGGGTGGTTAGTGACATATGGGATTGGGATTTGTAGGGGGGCGGGAGGAGTCTGTGATTTGGAAGATTTGGGATTGGGATTCGGGGGGGGGGGCATGATAGGATTGGGGGGATCTATAATAAAATGCTGTAATAGGATTTCAAAGGATTTTTAATAAGATTCAAAGGGGAGGGGGGGGGGGGTGGTTTTTGCAGGAGATGTCACTGACCTTCCAGTACACATATTTTCTGAAACTGCCCAACCTTGGACAAAACTTGTTGGAACACTTCAACAAACTTTGTACTGCTTTTATGAACCTTTTTTTCTATTCTTTATTATTCAACATTAATACAGCATCAATGATGGCGGTACACTTTAAATCTCACTGTGGAAAAGGCAGCACACCTCCGAGGTCAAATATCAAGTTGACCATGAATCTTCATTAACTATCATTATTAAATTTAAATCGCAATGAAAATGTCAGGTAAATTTCTCATTTGACGTCAGAAGTGCACTGCCAAGGATCTTTGTCTGGTCACTTTGGAAGTGTGCTGCAAAGCCATGATTGATGATTTCTCTATTTTCCTTTCATAATCCTGAAATACTGACTCAATTTTTGTCTGATTTCATTCAAATGTCCACCTCGGAAGCGCACTGCACAGCTGTTGGTTCCTTTCAGCAAAAAGGAGGAAAAAGGCAATTTTCAAAGCTGATACCATTAAATTTGATTGGACGGGAGTCCTCTATTATTTCCACCTCAAAAGTGCACTGCTCAGCCAGGGACAATATCATAATCAACCTGTATTCTATAGTTACTACATGATCTCAATTTTTCAAAGAGTGGTTCTTTGATCCGTAATCTCTCATTTTCAATGAAGTAGGGCCTGGTAATTTTCCATTCTTAGGGCATTGACATAATTTTTTTGATGCTTTCAGTATCTCCTGCCCTCTTTTTCTATCGCAACCCTTCCCTCACCTTTTCAATGTTAACCATTGTTAGTGTTTGAGTATTTTTGGTGAGCATGCGAAGCATAATGCGAACCTACTGTATGTAATGGTGATTTCGTTTGTCTGGCCATCCACAGTTTTTCCTGAGATTTCCTCAGAAATGCTAAAGTTTTTTGAAAATTCCTCAGAAAATGGTAAAGTTTCTTCAGAATTCCTCAGAAAAAGTTAAAGTTTCTTCAGATATCCTTATGGAAGGTTAGAATTTTCTTACAAAATGTTAAAGTTTTTCATAGACACTTAAGACAGATTAAAGACTAGTTTCCTTAAAAAGTCTACAAAACTTTTGATATTTCCTTAGAAGATAGACTGGAGATTTTAAATCCTTAAAATTCTTTAAAATATTTGGGCATTAACGGTTGTATCAGGACATGATTATTAAACTCCGTCTTTATTATTGTGGTCATTTACATAAAGTTGCTACAGTAAATAAACTGACCTGACTTTTTTATTTAGTATGCTAAGTTAGGAAGTGTGACAGGATGTGTCTGCATATGGACATAGGGAGGGATGCCATGTGAGACATGGATGGGGGCCATGTGGGACATATATAATATGTACCATGTGGTATACACCAAGGGCTATATCAGGCATGATTATTTGACTCCACCTTTTTTTCTTATTCAACAGGTCATTTGCATACAAGTTATTACATGAACTGACACTTTCATCCATAGTATGCTCAATCAGGGACTGTGATAGCTAGGATGAGACTTCTTATGGAGTCTATGGGATGTCATGTGAGACATGGGGCGGAATGCCATGTGGGATATGGGGTGGGATACCATGTGGAACAGGGTGGAATACCATGTAGGATATATGGTGGAATGCCATGCGGGACATGGGGTTGAGTGCCATGAGTAACACAGAGTGTGACATAGGTTGGGATGCCATGTGTGATGTAGGGTAGGAGGCTATGTGGGACATAGGGTAGGATGTTATTGGGACATTGGGAGGGATACCATGTGGAACATATGGTGGAATCCAATGTGGTACATAAGGTGGGATGCCATGTGGGTCATAGGCCTAGATAGGATGCCATGTGGGACATATTGGATGTCGTGGGACATGGGATGGGATGGGATGTCATGGGGTGGGATGCCCTGCAGGACATGGGGTTGAGTGCCATGAGTAACACAGAGTGTGACATAGGTTGGGATGCCATGTGTGATGTAGGGTGGGAGGCTATGTGGGACATAGGGTAGGATGTTATTGGGACATTGGGAGGGATACCATGTGGAACATATGGTGGAATCCAATGTGGTACATAAGGTGGGATGCCATGTGGGTCATAGGCCTAGATAGGATGCCATGTGGGACATATGGTGGAATGTCACGTGGGACAAGGGATGGGATGGGATCATGAAGTCAAATTTGAAGAAAGGAATTCTGTCTTTTATGTATGAGAAGTTTTACCTATGACAGTTTTGTTGAGAATTCCCAAATTTGTGAGAAAATTTAATAAAATGTTCTCTTTTTTCATATGCTTAGTATTCATTTTTTAGCTTTTGACTATTTTATGCAATTTCAGGAATTGGCTATCTTTTTCTCAAGAGACATGCTGCAGGTGGCTGGTGTCTAAGCAAGAACCGTCTTGATGGCAAAACTGTGTTGATCACAGGGGCCAATACTGGAATTGGGAAGGAGACGGCACTTAATTTAGCACTAAGAGGTATGGTTGTAATTCTTACTCCTCAAGTCCGCACTTTCTAAGAACTTTTCTTAACGAAAAGCTAACAAAATTTTTCAGTTAAACTAAAAAAGATACAAACACTGGTTTCTGAATGTGTACAATATTGTTGACATATTCACCTGTTTACAATTATAACAGTTTAATGTTACACACATCTATAAACTTTCTTTTATATTGTCATAACCAATGCATTAAATCCTCGTTTTTGATTCTTTTCAGTTGTTTTTCTTTTAGGCATTTTAATCAATTTAACACAGAATTTTGTTTTGTTTTTAATGTTTACCCATCATGTTTATATAATTTTCTGCACTATTCAAAGGACTTTGCCATAGCAATGACTCTTCTAAAGTAGGGCCAGTCCACTCAGATAAGTCCTCTACCAGTGCCTATATAAACATGTTTATCTCAATGCTTATCTTTAACTAACATGATTAGTAACTCAGTAAATGGTACCATTTCTATTGAAGGATTTAGCAATATTTTCGTGGAGAAAATAAGCAATATTCGTACCGCTCTCGACTTGCAAGACCTCAAGATGGATTTCAGTGACAATTAAATTATTGCATCATGTTCTCTTAAAATTATTTCAGCCCACTTCTTAGAAACAAGTCAGACAAAGTTTTAATGATTAACATTGGATCAAGTTCTATTAAGCCAACAGATTCTGCACGAAATATTGGGTTCACTTTTGACAATACATACTCTTATAAATAGCACATTTCCAACACTTGTCGGTCAATTTACTTCTATCTTCGTAAAATTGGCCATATCCGAAAATACCTCACGAAGGAATCTTGTCAAACACTTGTTCATGCTGTTATCTCATCAAAAATTAGATTATGGAAATTCTCTGCTATTTGGGCTGCCAGACTCTCAACTTGTTCCACTCCAACGTGCTCAAAATGTTGCTGCCAGAATTGCAACCAGTTCAAATAAGTTTGACCATATCACCCTTGTAGTAAAGAAACTCAACTGGCTTCCTGTGTGATACAGAATTGAATTCAAGCTACTTTTAATAAGCTACAAATCTATCCATGGACTTGCACCTAAACATCTGGCTGATCTTATTCACTTCAAATCATCTTCCCAACATCTGTGTTCATCAAACAAGCATTTTCTTCACACGCAAAATGGAAACTTTAATCTTTTGGTCATCGCTCATGCACATGTGCTACACCAGCTTTATGGAATTCCTTGCCACTTAATATTAAACTTGCTCCCAATGTCAATGTTTTTAAACAAAGGATCAGGACTCATTTTTATGCAGGAGCATTTTCTTTATAGCACTGTTGAACATAATTCTTTTGTGGATAATGGTGCTTTACAAATTATTTTGAACATTGAACATAGTTATGAATAGTGCTGTCATGACATATCGATTATCACAATATCTCTTTTCCCACGACATGAAATATGCCTCTAGCGACATATTCCGATACCAAAAACTAATACTCAACTAAGAAATTTTTGCACAACTAGGCTAGGCTACTTCATAAGTTACAATTTTAACGTTACGGTACTTAATCTAAAAGTCAAGTTTAGGCCATTAAAAATGTGCAAAATAATCAACCCACCATCAACAACCTTCTCGTATCGACAACGTTCATATTACCCGTCTTAGAATAGGTCACACCCACCTCACTCACTCCCACCTTTTTGGCTCCCCCCAACCCCTCTGCAACAATTGCCATTGCACCCTAACAGTCCATCATGTTCTCCTTGCTTTCCCCCTGTACAACCTTCCCAGAGCTTCCCTCACTGCCCACAACTCAATTGCTGAGTTCTTCCAGAAAAACCCTTGGGATAGAATTGTCTCCTTCCTTCATCATGCTTCCCTCTACAACCATGTTTAAATTCTCCTCTTCCACCCCCTCTCTCTACTTTGTTTTTTTCTTCACCCATGCACCTCCTCTCTTGATCACAGCTTTCTGACATTTTGTTCTTGTATTTTTCTCATTCTCTTCTTGTTCCTTTCCTTCCTACCTCTAGAATGATCTGACCTCTCAGGCACAATTTGACCCTCATTGTCATGGTGCTGTTATGCCTTCATCAATCAAACAAACAAACAAACCATGCTCATATAATGTTAGTGATATTAACAATTTGTGTCTGGAATCAGTTTTCTTGAAAAGTATTGCGATACTATGATATATTGCAATATATTTCTCCACGATGATCGATACATAATAGAGCCATGTTGTGACAGCACTTGTTATTAATATGTTTACAATTTTGTTACAAAACTTCCTTTATCCCCAATTTCTCCTAAAAGTGTTGTTTGTTTGATTTTTTTGTTTCATAAATTTGACTAATACCGGTTATTTCATACCCTATGATATATGTATATACAGTATATACATTGTCATACAGTCATTCAATATCATTTTTTAATTTTGTTTTTCACTGATTAGGAGCAAAAGTGATTCTGGCTTGCAGAGATGTGGAAAAAGCTAAGAGAGCTGCAGCAGAGATTGCTGCTGTAATCAGCAGTTCAAAGGTGTCTGTGGTTGAGCTTGATCTAGCATCATTGGACTCTGTGAAAAACTGTGCCAAAAAAATAAATGCAGAAGAATTACGATTAGATATTCTCATCAATAATGCGGGTAAAAAGGACAGATATTAGTTTTGATTTGATTTGATTTTTTAGATTTCAATAAGCAAATTTGTCAGTCTACTTTTCTTCGGTCGTTGTGAATTCAATCTGGAATATTTAAGGCTGTCAGGTATGAGTTGGTAAGTATTATTGAGAGAATTGTATGGTCTTCCTACAAAGAGTCATGTGTTTTGCATTTCATAGAAAATAATGGATATTTGGTCACAGTGTGCTGCTTATTCAAACTTCTGGTGATCATGGAAGGTGATCTGGTGAGAAACATGTGATCTGGCAGATATGATAATGATAATGTTGAGGGCATGACAGTGTCCCTCCCCCTCCCCCAATGCTTTCCTTAAACTGTATATCTTTGATATAACCTGGAACCTGTGAAGCGGTAAATGCTGATTTTAAATGTCTGAAAAGCAAAAAAAGAACCTGTTCTTCCGAGTTGGTTCATTTCACCATCTCCAAAAAATTTAGTGGGGTGATAATAAGATTCAATGAGAAATTACCTTTTGTCACCTCTTGAATGTGGAAATAAACTAAAATACCATCTTGCAATGAAACAGATGGATGCAACGTTTTTATGCTTTAAGACTACTTCTTGTTTCGTTACCGAAAAAGCAGTAAGTTTCATCTCGTCATGTCGGCTTTTCTTGTAAAGATATTAAAGATTGGAGTCAATTTTGACTGCATCTAATAGTGTTTTATCTGAAATTGCATTTTGGCTGTAGACTTAAGGTAAAGATTTAAACTATGGGAGAAACTTTTTTCAAGACTCATTAATATATTGAATTAAACATCTCTAAAAAGTTTGACACGGTAAAGACACAGTTTCCTTTTGGCCCATATTTGTTTTCAAAACAAGATTCAAAACTCAATATCAATTTGTGTCACTGATTGTGCTTCTTTAGTAAAGGGCAAACTACCTTGCAAATACTTTACCTTGGGTCATCAGGATCATAGGTGATAATTCTGTTTCAAAAGAATAGGCTTATTAATTAATTAGCCCTTAAAATATAATATTCTTCTTTAGATATCGTATTGTATGATTTAAGTCATTTTTGTTTTGCTTGGTGCCTTTGACAACTTTTTGATGTGTAATTATTGCATTGTGCATACAAGTTGTTAAATACGTAGTATTGTGTTTGATTATTTTTCAGGTATCATGACATGCCCTCATTGGACAACAAAAGATGGGTTTGAGATGCAGCTTGGCACTAATCACTTGGGTCACTTCCTGCTGACCAACCTACTATTAGATCTAATCAAAAAGTCTGCACCAAGTAGAATAATTAACGTCTCATCAGGGGCCCACAACGGGGGAAAAATGCAATTCGATGATTTATTCTTCGAAAAGACTCCATATTCTCCGATAGCAGCTTATAGTCAGAGCAAACTTGCAAATGTTCTTTTTACCAAAGAGTTGGCCCGGAGATTGGAAGGTAGGTGTTGTCAATTGTGTTGTTCGTCACGTTGCTCTAATATTTCCCCAATCAAAATGAGATTGGTTGAAAGTTGCTCAAATCTGCAAAAGATTTAAGAAATTATATTATTTTTATTGGTGAGCATGCGAAGCATAATGTGGGCCTATGTAATGGCGATTTTGTTCGTCCAGCCGTCATTCCGTCCACAGTTTTTCCTGAGATTTTCTCAGAAATGTTAAAGTTTTTTGAGAATTCTCAGAAAATGTTAAAGTTTCTTCAGACTTTGTCAGAAAACGTTAGTTTTTGAGGTATCCTTATGGACGGTTAGAATTTCCTTACAAAATGTTACAAGATTTTCAGAGACACTTAAGACAGATTAAAGACTAGTGTCCTTAAAAAGTTTACAAAACATTTGATATTTCCTTAGAAGATAACTGTAAAATGATATAATTTTCCAATATTCTTCACTGGAGATTTAAAATCCTTAAATTTCTTCAAAATATTTGGGCACCAACAGTTGTATCAGGCATGTATATTAAATTCTGCCTTCGTTATTGTGGTCATTTGCATAAAAGTTGCTACAGTATATGAACTGACCAGAATTGTTTATTTAGTATGCTCAGTCAGGGAGTGTGACAGGATGTGACTGCATATGGAAATAGGGAGTGATGCCATGTGGGACATGGATAGGTGCCATGCAGGACATATGATATAGTATATACCATGTGGTATATACCAAGGGCTATATTAGGCATAATTATTTGACTGCCTTTTTTAAATTTAGTAGGGCATTTGCATATAAGTTATTATATGAACTGTTCACTTTTATACATAGTATGTTCAAACAGGGACTGTGATAGCTAGGATGAGACTTCTTATAAGCCTATAGGATGTCATGTGGGACATGAGGTGGGATGCCATGTGGGACATGGTATGGGATGCCATGTGGAATAGGGTGGAATGCCATGTAGGATATATGGTGGAATGCCATGTGGGACATTGAGTGGAATGCTATGGGATGGGATGACATGTGGGACATTGTATGGGATGTCATGTGAGACATGGGGTGGGATGCCATGTTGGACATGGGGTGGGATGCCATGTGGGACATGGGATGGGTTGCTATGAGTATAATACACAGTGTGACATAGGTTGGGATGCCATGTGTGACATAGGGTAGAGCTTATGTGGGACATAGGGTAGGAGGCCATGGGGACATGGGATGTGATGCCATGTGGGACATAAAGCAGGATGTCATTGAGACATTGGGAGGGATACCATGTGGAACATATGGTGAGATCCAATTTGGGACATAAGGTGGAATGCCATGTGGGGCATCAGGTGGGAAGCCACTGATGCAGAACATACAGTGGGATGCCATGGGGACAGGGAGGGATGCCATGTGGGACATAGGGAGGGATGCAATGTGGGACATGGTTGAATTAATGTGTGACATAGGATGGAATCTATGTGGGACATAGGGCGGGATGCCATGTGGGTCATAGGGTGGGATGCCATGTGGGACTTAGTGTGGGATGCCCTGTGGGATATTAGTGGAATGCCATGTGGGACATAGGCTGGGATGCCATGTGGGTCATAGGATGGGATGCCATGTGGGACATATGGTGGAATGCCACATGGGACAAGGGATGGGATGTCATGTGGGACATGAGGTGGGATGCCATGTAGGACAAGGGATGGGATGTCATGTGGGATATGGGGTGGGATGCCATGTGGGACATGGGATGCCATGTGGGACTTAGTGTGAGATGTCATTTTTATAATTGGCCTAGTCATATGATATGGGTGTCAGTTTGCATGGGCATGTGAACCATGATGGTATTTATTGTTCTAGTTAATATATAATATTATTATTATACCTTTCAGACATTATGTATTCCAAAGCTGTTCAAGTTTATCAAATAACAACATTTTGAGCTTCTTTTTTTCATAAACATGTCATGAATGTTTGTGTAAAAGAGCCTGTCAAATGTGTATAGCAATCCATTCCTTTGCTCCGGTAAGAAGGCCTTAGCCATGCCAGTATTTGTCACAACTAAAAACTTCAGTTTAAACTTGATCATTTTACAGCAGTTTGAATTTCAAGGCTATATTCTAATAATTTAAATAAATTTTGATGTAAATTTGAGACATCAGAAAGAGAAAATGTATGAATTTCCTCCTGCTAACTTGCTGTCTTTTAATCTTTACCATATTCTTTGAATAGGAGCAGCTGCATGTGACCAAGAGGTCGTGAATCTCCGTTCTATCCTCAATAAGCAGGAGATAACAATCTGAAGATTTTCAGTGACTGAGATTTAAAAGACAGAAATTGTAAAAATTGCATTAAAAGATTTTCCACCACGTCCTCCTTGACTGCCCCCTATACAACCTTCCCAGAGCTTCCCTCACACCTCACAACTCCATAGCCGAGCTCTTCTAGAAGAAAACCCCTTCCTTCATCATACCTTTCTCTACAACCATAATATGTAGTCCTCCTCTCCCACCCCCTTCTACTTACTTTCACTCCTTTTTTCACCCCTGTACTTCCTCTTTCGATCCCAGCTTCCTGGCTTTTAGCCCTCGTACTTCTCTCAGACTCCTCCTATTTTCTTTTCTTCCTACTTCTGGAATGATCTAACCTCTCAGGCACAATTTGACGCTCGCTGTCATGGTGCCATTAAGCCTTCATCAAACAAGCAAACAAAAGTTCAATAAATGCAGTGTAAAAACGCCTATTTTTCCACCAAGATACTTGGATTTAAATGCATGCAAAACAAGCACAGCCATTTCAAAAGGGCTGATCATAGCCGTTGACTTTAAAATAAAGACGCCCAATAAAGACTCAAATAAAGACTGCAAATATGTTTCGTTCAATTCCATTGCCATTTTACAATGACGATTTTGGTTTGGCCACACTGTTTCAGCACTCGAAAAGCGATTTAGTGTCCACATTAGTTCAGATTTAATCCATTTCTTCTAGTCTGCCAGTACTCCTTAAATTTTATCAGGTCCTCGCAGGGCTACGCAATTTACAAAGTAAATAATTAATGTTATTGTTTTGACGCATTCAAGAATACATCAATCCAGGAGTTTAATATTCATCGTATTATATTACAATGCAAACAACCAGAACCTGACAACACATATTGTTCACCTTTTTCTATAATGGTAGTGCCCAACTTACATTGTAATTAGGGATTTAAATAGAATCGCATTATGTTTTTTAAGTTTTCACTTTTTTCGGAATCCTGCTTTAAAAATTAATCATTTAGTAGCAATTTTCAGATTTTTCTAAATATATCAAAATCTTTAGTTTGATTTCTAAATGTTTGTAATCATTCTTAATTTTGCAAGTTAGGTATCAAAGATGGTGGACTTTGAGCATGTAGTTTACAATACTAGTCCTGTCACGTCCTGAAGGCCACAACAGATAAGCACATTGTCTGTTGCCCTTTGTCCTTATCTAAAGCCACATTGGTAAGCAGATACAGGGCTTATGCAGTGCAGTTGGAAGGTATTTGATATTTGAAGGAGGGGGGGTGCTGAATTAGCATTTGCTGAAAATGTATAGTGTGTTAGCGCTATCCTATGCAAAGCACAAGGTTTCCAGCATGGGATCCAGGGCCTGCTTAAAGGTCCTGGAGGGTCTAGGCAGGGGTGAAGCCCCGGTACAGAAGCTGGTGCATTTAACCATTTTGTGGGTAGATCTAAAATGATCTAACTTAAACCCATTTGGAGGGGTACAATGAGACAGGTAGACAGAGCTTTTTTCAAAGGAATTTTCACTGGTCACAGGGCCAATTCAGTGATAGGTTGGTGGGGAAGAGGATCTAGAAGCAGAGGCGGGCAACGGAGGCAGTTGCCTCCCGAGAGAATTTCACCTTCCCAGTTGCATGATTCATGCCTGGTTGGAAGGTAAAATTTGGCAACATTTCCTAAACTTTTCAAAATTTAAGAAAACTTTCCCTGATATGTAATTAGAGGAAATTACCTAAAAATCAAAATAACTGCCCGAAAATGAAGGAAATTTTCCGAAAATGGAAGGAAATGTTCTGAAAATTGAAAAAATTTGCCTGGAAATTAAGAAAATTTAAGGATATTTTTCGAAAATTGGAAGAAAATTTGAATGATGAAAAGTTTCTGCAAAGGAAAGAAAATTTCTTGAACATTGAAGGGTATTTTTAGCTGTGTAGAGGCAGTCTTTCAGTATTTGAAAGGGCAACTTTGCAAAAAAAACTACGAAAATATCTTTCAACTTTTGCAAAATTTCCTTCATTATTGTGAAATTTGCTCCAAATTTTGTGCAATTTCCTTCATTTTCGTGCAATTACCTTTATTTTCGGGAAATGATTTACCTTAAATTTCAAGAAGTTGTCTTTCATATTCCTGAAATATGTTACAGTTTTAGTGCAATTTCCTTTCTTTTAGGGATAATTTCTTCAATTTTCGAGAAGTTCTCTTCAATTTTGGGGAAATTTCCTTGAATTTTTGTAAAATCTCTTTCATTTACATGAAATTTTCTTTAATTTTCAATGCAATTGTGTTCATTTTCGGGAATTTTCTATCATTTTTCTTAATTTTTGTGAAATTTGTTTTCATTTGATTTTCCTAAAAATTCCTTCATTTTTATGAAAATTGCTTCAATTGTCGTGCAATTTCGTTCATTTTGAAGAATTATTTAATTCTGAATTTATTGAAAAGTTGTCTTCAATTCTCGTGAAATTTCCGTAAAATTTCATTCATTTTTGTGAAATTTTCTTCAATTTTAAGAAGTTTCTTCTATTTTCTGGAAATTGTTCTTCAATTTCTAGAAATTTTCTTAATTTTAGGAAATGTTGCCAAATTTTACCACCATTTTCAATAAATTTATGACCCCCTTACAAATAGTTTTTGGACTCTTTTACAAATAGTTTTTGGACCCCTTTACAAATAGTTTTTGGACCATGATAAGAGACGCATAGGCCTACATTTATACATTTTTTGCACAGGGATGCAGCCCATGGATAGCGCAAAGTGCAAAACGTTTCTACTTTTAACTGGACAACACGGCTGATCACGGTCTACATGTAGCAATAAAAGCATTGGAATCAGTGAACTCACTGAGCCCAGATCACACTCTGTCTGAAGTTTTTAGTAATGTACGTGTACATACAGTTGTAATGTGGGTCGTGACCAGGCCAGGAACAGTTCTTTTTTTTGCAATGATGAAAGATAAAATTTAGGCATCAATTTTTATAACAGGCCTGCAAATTATTGGCAGGGGGTGGGGGATGCACCTCTCCCCAATATATCCAAGGTAAAATTCTCTTTCACTGGTTTCAAAGCATCATATAAGCCTTAAGTCTCCTAGGATTTTTGTAATGTTGAATGTAAACTCCATTTGATCTGGTAGGAACATCTGTCATGACCTATGCAGTGCATCCAGGGGTTGTGGACACGGATCTCTTGCGGTATTTTGGTGACGCTTACCCACGGTTGAAGTTTATTGAATTACTTTCCCCACTGGTGAAGGCCTTTTTTAAAACCCCCACACAGGGGGCTCAGACCACCATCTATTGTGCCGTAGATGATAAAGCAGGGATGGAGACTGGACTTTATTACAGGTAATGTGAAGTATTAGTTTAGTGGTCAAACCCATAGAAAGTGGGGGAAATCTGCAGTTGCATGCTTTCTTTCAGTTGAGAGGTTTGGGGAAATTTGTTAATTAGAATCAAAGGAAAATTTGGTAAAAGTTCAGGGAAATTTTGGTAAAGCTGTAGGAAATTCTGGTAAAATCAAACAAAATTGTGGGGAAATTTCACCAAAATTGCAAGAAATTCCTGAATGTTGAAGGAAATGTCTTAAAAATTCAAGTGGACTTTCTGATTAGCAGCAACATTTTATGGAAATAAAATTTACCGACACAATTATTTCCCTGTAACCAGGAACTTTTATAGGTTCTTACCCCCCTGAGAGGCGACCCTTCCTAATTCCTGGTCAGACGTGGTTATCTCAAATGTGAAGACACTGCTTCTTCCATTCAGAAGGCATCCAGTTTAAAGATGTTGCGCAAGTTTGTAACAAAATGTTGTCTACCAACTGTGGAGTAGCGGTTATCATACATGTCTTCCCTTTTTTTAATAAACCCTGGAAAAACTTGTAGGCTAAATAAGCCTGTTATTCAGTATCAACAAAATCAATATCATTAGCATGAAAATCAATACTAGCTGAGGCACATATACTGCAGAGCACCAGGAAATTGTTGGATTCCATAACTATCAGACCCTTTAATCTGATAATATATATTCTGATATCCTGATTCTTAGGAACTATCTACCTACTGTGGTGTAGCGGTTATCATACCTGTCTACAGACCACGAGGCCCTGGATTCAAGCCTGGGTTGGGTAGACACACCAGTGCACCACAACTGGTTATCAAAGGCCGTGGACATTGACTTGGTTGTCGATGTTAAGTCTGCTGTTCGTCATACCTGTGTTCTTGTCCGCGTCGTATTAAGCGTTTCGTGATAGCATTGTTACTATCATAACCAATACGCAGGCGACGGCCTCGTCATTGTAATTGTGTGTTCACTCGTCATCGTCGTGTAACAAAATGACTGGTATAGAAAGTCTACTGTTGGAGAATGATGATGCTAAGGAGGATTGTTAGTCTGTGACGTGACTCGAAATCTAATACTAAGGTTGCCACCGTTCGCTTATACACGTTAAACCATTTTTTTCTAATTTGTTTAACATATTAACAGTATAGGATGGTAAAAAATTTGGGGGAATCATTTTTCACCCCAAACTATCATGTGGATAGCTTTAACCTTGGAATAAAGTGCAAACTTATTCATGAGAAGGAAGGGTATGGATGTAATAATTAACAAAATAACAACTAATTCAGTTCTCGGCTCACAAATTTTAAAATATGTTTAAAGAATTTGTTTTGCTCTTTAATTTATAATTTTAAAACACAGAAAATATTAGAAAAAATAAAGACACTATTTTCTGCTTGTAACTGCATTGACCAATCTTTTTGTTCACCCGTATATATTTCACTAGTAATTTTTATTTCATGCCAACGTAAATGAGTAAGGCTTATTAAAAGTTTGGAAAGCAGTCAAAGAACTTTACTAATAAAAAATACATGAAAGATGATTTTAAGTTTGTGCATTACGTGTGTTAACAAGGTCATGCACAGTCTTAAAAGAAATCATACATATTCATGTTATATTTTGCATATCAATTTTACATAATTATCTGCATAAATTTCCTTTTTCACTTAAATCTTCACATTACTGCCCTAATCTATCCTCTAAATGTTGAGCAGCCAGGCTGGAAAGCCATTTTTACAGTCTCTGGTATGATTAGTAATAAGCCTATTTATATTTGCATATTCATTTTTCAGTGACTGTGATACCAAAACACCTTCAAAAGCTGCCCAAAACATGGAGGATGCAAAGCGACTATGGGAGGTCAGCGTAGAACTTGTTGGTTTGGAGAAGCAGGCCAAGTAAAAGGATGCAAGATGGCGAGCCAATCAACTGAGCTCATTCAAGTTTGTATTCTGGGATCCCTACGTAGCACTTGAGAAAGAGAGGCATAATTGGTACTACTTCTTAATTGAAAAGTGATTTATGGCGTAATATGACTAATTTCCTATACCCAAAAGCTAAATTCATCCGAGCCATTAGGCTCATTAAGCCGGCGCTTATCCCCGCTTTTCATGGCGCAAGCGGATGAGAGTACATTACTCTCAGAGTACATTACTCCCCCTGGACGGGATGCCAGTCCATCGCAGATTAATGAGTACCAGCAGTGCTGGTACTCATTTTACAGCTGAGTGGACTGAAGCAAGTAAAGTGTCTTGCTCAAGGACACAATTCAGCACTCACGATGGGAATCAACTTGGTACCTCTCGAATACGAGCATGACTCCTTAACCACCGAGCCACAGCACCTGTTTATCCTATCCTATATTATCTCTTTTTCTAAACCTATTTTTGTTATCAAAAAAAAAAAGCAATAAGAACATTTTGTACAAATTAATGAATTTGTAGCAAAATTGGTTGTATGGGCTCATTATATTTTATTTGTTTAAAGAAATATATGAAAAGGTAAAGACATAGCATCCATGCATATAATGGGTGTGATAAACAACCTATTGGTGTCACAGGGTGAAAAAATTTCCTAGGAAATGCATTTGTGGAACCATATATCCTTCTTAATATTGTAACGGATTCAAACCCTGCCCAAGCAGACAAGATATATTCAAACATTTGGGATTGATTTCTTGTCATTTTTGCCATCCTTCTACATCAGTCTACAGTTCTTTGAGATACATCATCTAAGGTTGTAGAGGATGATAGAGAGAAGATGGTGACTCATCTACCTGGACCGGGTGTGTGCGTTAGTAGACCATTTCGACTGGGGAGGGGGGTTGGAATATAAGATTTACAGACTAATCTTAAATGTAATATTTACTGACTACATCTCATATTTTACCGACAAGCCTCAAAATTTATTAACGAGTCTCGAAATTTGGGAGGGGGTGACACTTTTTCTGTACACCCTCCAGTATTTACGTGCCTGACCTGGGCAGTCACTCTTCCTTGTTGCATATGTTGTGGTTCCGTGTTGGCATTTAGGACTTCATTGTCCGATTGTCCATTCTATTTTATCCTTTGTCTTGTCTATATCTTCTTTTAGTGCTCGTTCACTCATCAGTCAGGCAATCTTTTTTATTTTATGGTGGGCCTCCCATAGCTTTGTGTGCCATGAACTTGCTCTACACTTGCCCTTCTACAAGCATCATGTCTTTATTAGCTTTATGGTCTCTAGTTTCTGCTTGATCCAGTGAATAACTTGACATTGCTCCTCTACCATTACATTAGAACATGCTTTTAATGTAAAGATAACCATTTCTGTCTCCTGATAGAGGCTATGAATATGTATATCTTCTGGTAGAGGCTATGAATATGCACATCTCCTGATAGACATATATATGCATATCTCCTGATAGAGGTTATGAGTATGCACAAGGGCGTAAATACTGGAGGGTGTTTCCCCCAAAAGATTAAGAGATAAGTTGGTAAATCTGGTATCAGGTTGGTAAAAATATTGTTTTTTTTATTATTAACGTTTTTACAGGGAGGCATTTCTTTTCTTTAAATGGGATGCTAATTTGTGGACATCAGTAAATCTTGTATTTTACACCCCCAGCAGGCACGGAGCCATGGATCCCCCTCCCCCTTCCCCCTCCCCTTCCCCCTCCCCCTTGCTAAATGTATATTTTTTGGGAACTTTTTATTTTCAATTTTATTTTTAACTTATTGTAACGGATATACTTATGAGTGTTTCTGCTTAATATATAGTTCACTTAGGTGGAAATTATTTTTTATAGAACTCGGCTTCCCCTTGCCCCTTAAAATTTCTGGCTACATGTCTGACCCCCAGTTAAAATGGTATACTAATGTGCCCGAGTATGCATATTTCCTGAAAGTTTATTAGAAAATCATAAATATCACCATGGACCAATGAAGTTATAGATATAAATTTAGATTTCTGAAAAGCAAAAAGAAGAAACATTCTAGTAAATTATTTCCTTCAAATCAAACCTAAAAATTGCTGTTTGATTTTTAAAAAATGAAATTATTTCAATCCATTACAACTATCTTTTAAAGTAAGGTTTGAATTTATTCATGATTCAAAGAAAAGATACAAGTGACAGCTATGTTTTTCATACAGTCAGGATAAGTGTAAAGTTTTGAATTTCCAGGGGTGTAGCTAGCCTTACGAATTAGGGGGTTGCTGATGGAGAAGATTGCTGATGGCTTAAACTATTATCCCAATTTTTAAATTTATTTTAGGAGTTAAGAGGGAGGGGGGGTCGTATGACCCCCTGGCTACATTCATGATTTGTTTAGTGTGCTGTTTGTATTTTATGTTGTTCATGTGTGTAGAATATGTTATATGATAGATACAGGGTAAGTACTTCATGTTAAGTAAAAGTACTTTGGAAGAAAAAAAGGTACAAATAAAATGATAAATTTGTAGATGATAAGTTTCAAGTTTAATAAATGATTGCATGTTTATGCTTATATCTATGCAACAACTGTACATGCTCTTGATCTGAAGTCCTTAATTGAAATATGTACTTTTCCTTCAAATGCTGCCATTGATGTTTTTAAATGTATTATTGAATCAATTGATCTTTTCCATACATATGATATCTTTAATTTCTTTAAGATCTGTAATTTTTAGATAAAAATTGTAATATTCTGAGAAGGATTTCGCTTGTACAGTAGTATGGCATAAATTTTGTACTTTAAATTTGGGAACTTATTTTAAGCCAAAAATAGATGAACATATGTATATTTATAAAGGATTTAAATGAATGTTTTGAATATCGTTGTGCAAATATATGTAAGAAACAGGGTTGTAGTCAGAAATTTGAACTGGGGGTGAGGGGTAGGTAAAACATCAAGATATGAAAAATAGCAGATAGACCTCAACAGATTTTGCCTCATATATGCAAGTAACAATGTGACGATTTATGGATGGGATCATACATGCAAGTAACAATGTGACGATCTATGGACGGGATCATATATGCAAGTAATAATAATAATAATAATAATAAATAAGATTTATAATGCGCACGTATCCACCCAGAAGGTGCTCAAGGCGCCGTACAATGTGAAAAACATAAAGGAATAACAATTAAAAAAAATAACAAAAACATACATAGGAGCCTACACACGCACATACACCCACATATGTATACACAAAAACAATATTAAATAAAAGCTTTAGACATGAGATGTGTCTTTAGATTTGTTTTAAAAATTGCAAGAGAATTGGATGATCTGACATGAAGGGGTAATTGATTCCACAACCGTGGTGCAGCTATACCAAAGACCTATCACCCCATGAGTGGTTAGATTTTTGTTCACATAAAAGTAATTTGTCACTGGATCAAGAGCACGAGTAGGAATATATGATTTTAAAAGGTCAGAGATATAATTTGGAGCACACCCAATCAACGATTTGTAAACAATAAGCAGTATTTTATATATTATCCTATATGACACAGGGAGCCAATGCAAGTCTTTTAGGATTGGAGTAATGTGACAAGATTTCTTTGAGAGCGTTACAAGGCGTGCAGCAGAGTTTTGAATCAGTTGAAGACGGTGAATTTGTTTTTGAGGAAGACCATACAGTAGAGAATTTCCCATATCTAGACGTGAAGTCACAAAGGAATGTATGATTTGAACAGTAGCAGTAGAATCGTGATATTTCCTTATTTTACCAAAGTAACAATGTGATGATCTATGGACGGGATCATATACTCAAGTAACAACGTGACGATCTATGGACGGGATCTCCATTAGTTGTTCCTTCCAATGTTTTCAAGTAAAAGCCGCTATACTAAAAACACACAAAAATACTGCCTTTTCCTCAGCTCCTCTTATTCCTATATGTCCCCCCCAGTAAGAAGAACTTGGTTTCTTGTTTCATATATGAGGAATTTATGAAGAAGAAACAGAGTTTAAGTACAATTTTGTCATTTAGTTTCTTTCAGCATGTGAGTTTGAAACTTTCAACAGCTTAAAAATTGACAAAGCAAGAAGTAGCAATATCGTTAAAGATGATCTGTGTAGATTCAGGAGTTTTGAATACATTTTTTCCCTTCTTGTCTGAGATGATTTTGGTAGCTAAAAATTGTTCCACATGGAATTATCTTGAATAGTACAAATACATTTTTTAGTTGTAAAATGCGAATGCTGTAAATTTAATAATAATTTTATTATTATATACTGTAGTGAACCTAAGTTTTGAAAAATAACCATTGTTAATTGTGGTATGTAGTCTTGAGTAGAGGTAGCAATATAGTATCTAGGTTATTTGAAACATACCCATTTAACCTGTGTGCAAATGAATTGCATCTTAATTTTGATACTTAACCAAATTTTTTTGTAAAGTGGTAATATTAACATTTTCTGATGTATTTAGAAATTAGAATGTTGTCTAGATCTACTTGTTACACTGTTTTTCTGTACCATTAAAGTTCTGGTGACACTTTAATGGGGCTCTCGGTTAAACAGTCTTTTTACTAATTCATGTGAATTTTGTAATACCAGCGCTCTCATTTTTGTTGTCAAATGAATCAAATATTTCTTAGAAATGACTAGGGTCATCCCCAAAGGGGATGCAAAGGTTTGCTAATCATTTATATATTTTTTGATAATGAATACAAACCTGCTTGAATTAAATGTATAATTAAAAGGATGTTCATCCCCCATCCCCAAACATGCTTTGCCCCTCCCAACTAAAATCTCTTATGGCCGCCTATGATTACGGTTCAGTTGAACATTCATATCAAAGGTTACCAGTGCCATGACATGCAAGTGTTCTAGGGACCCCTCAGTGAGTGTTCCTTGAAGTCATGCTAATGAAAGAGCAATTAAAGGAACAATATGGTCAATAAATTGGTCTTATAAATCTTAGTCTGTTCAGGAAATATTCAAGGTTAAGTTCTATCAGATTTCTTCAGAAATGACTGAAATCAGACAAGGTGTGACAGCACATCCTCTCTTTCTTCAAAAGCCTTTTGTAAATTTCATTTTTACTCCCATATCTTATCCCGCTCCCCTACCCCTCTCTACCCCACTTGTAACACCAATCTCTCTATCAAGCATATCTTCGTAACCTGTCCCTTATACCAGAACTCCAGATCTCTTCTCTCCTTACTATTCTCAATCTCGGACCTTTTCAAAAACAATTCTTCCTCAAACATCATCAACTTCCTCCGCAACAACAACCTCTTCCACCACATTTACCTCCCCCTCCCCTCCCTTTCTACACCTAACCTTACATACCCCTTTCTTTGCACCAAATGTGTTTTTTTCTTTCTGCTTTTCCCCCTTATCTTCTTTACAAACCTTCCATCTCCTCACTATCCTAACTCTTACACCATAATTTATTAACACCCTCTTGGCACATTTGACTCTTGACTGTCGCAGTGCCATTAAACATCAACAAGCCAAACCAAACATGTAAATTTCATTGATATATTTTCTGGGATTTTGTTTACTCATTGGATATTTCAGGAGAGTTCTTTGAGGAAAAGTGAGTCTTTGACAACTTTCTTCAATAAACTTTCACCATAGTAATTGTCATACAAACTTGTCAATTAAACATCTCCAGAACGGCTACCAAGGTAGTTCTTCATACCTTGTTTGTGTTTTTGTCCTCGGTCATCTCAGGTAGACATGTCTGACCACTAAACTACTGTAGTATATTAAGGGGAAAAAAATAAATATTGATTTGACCCAACAATGAGGGTCTGAAAGTAAACCCTTTCATGGGGACATCTCCTGTACTGAGAAATAGAAGGACAAAGTGCTAGAACTTGTATAATACTGAACAATTTAAACTGTATATGATAATAATGCTGCTGAATTGTACAATTTATCAAATAATAAAGATTAAATAGAGGATCCAACACCACAAGTTTGTAGAATCATTTTTTATCATTCTGAAAAAGCAAGATTTAAAATTTGTCATGATTAACATGTGGGGGCATACATTTTATCATCCAAAACGATACTCAATGACCTATCAATGTAAATGCACATTGTATCATGATTGTGTTTTGACCAATCAAAACACACACATTGAAATCTATTAACCTCCAAGTTAGAGACGATAACTCTCCTTTAAGATGTGTAGAAGAAGGGGAAAAGTGTGTTTGTCCGTCTGTGGTCACCTCTAACCTGAGTCCCAACACACCTCTATTCCAACTAACAAACATTGCTTTATTTTCAAAAGCAGTTTTATCAGGTTTTAGAACTTTTTCATGTTTATAATCGCTAGTTGGAGGACAAGGGATTGTTTCACTGGTGAGAATGTCTCACTCTGGTTGGCCCCTCCCTAACCATCAAAAAGTGTTTTCCTTCTGAATTAATTTTCCTGATTTACATTAATGACATGTAATGTTTGACCATGTGGGACCAGTGGTGCCTTTGGACTTCTTGTTGTTGATCGTGTATGCCAGACGGTAAAAGGAACAAAATGGTGAAGAAAATGTTTAAAAGTCCTATTCCATTAAGGGGGTATTGAAGTTAATCAAAGCTCTTGTCTGATTTAGTAGAAATGACTGAAATGGACTTGCTGATTCTGATAAGAATTTTAATATATTGTCCTATTTTCTAATCACCAGTTTGATTATGGGGGATAAAGGGTTATTTCCCACACAAGAATGTCTTGCCCCCTCCCCAGCCATACAAAATTTACCTGCTTTATGACATATTCTGTAATGTTTGATGCTATTACCAACTGTCCCCTTTGTCTCCTTGTTGTTGACCCTCTCACAACAACAATGAAAGACAAATAATTTGCTCTTGTCTACATATGTCCGTCCATAGACCTACAAAAAAAGAGCTTGGACAGTTTTATACAAATCACATACATAGAAGTAACATAAGTCTTCCTTAATTCAAGAGTAGTGGCTCTTATGTGGAAGAAAACCTAATCTGAAACGGTGCCTTAGTGAACACACAATTAAATGCCATTTATCGGTTATGATAGTAACACTGCTATTATACGACCGGACGAGAACACAGGTACGACGTGCGGACAGTTATCAAGTCAATGTCCACGGCCTTTGATAACCAGTTGTTTACTGGGGCTACAGTCGAACCAGGGTTTTTCTTAGACAGGTATGATTTTTTCAGTGCCTTTGAATTAAGTGCTATTTATTTAAGAGGCTAGGGTTTGAGTGTTTTGTTTTTCTTCTTGGTGAGTTTAAGGTTTTGATATTTGCAAAAGGCATAAAAGAGCAGACATGTAGTAACTGCAAACGTACTCTTAAATTTTTTCCCCTGAACTTCATTCATTGAGAAAATTGCTGTGGATGTCTTGTTCTATTCCACTTAAAGGATACATGTTCAACTCGTATGCAAGAGGGTGATAAAGGAACAACCGTATGGTTAACAAAATGTTCAAGTCTTATTCCGTTTACAAGATATTCAAGGTCTGTCTGATTTGAGTAGAAATGACTGAAATCAGACTTTCTTAAAGGGCACTAAACCAAAAAGTGAAGGCGTAGTTTTAGGGGGTCATCCCTAAAAATCAAATACTTATCTAGCACGCAACAATGTAGCAATTTACTGGTTAATATGAATATTCAAGTGACCTTTGCCCTCACATTGTCTGTGGACTATGGAGGCATGAATACTACTGATCTGTTGTGGATAGTATATCTGTGAAATTTGCCAAAACGAGCGTCCTTGCTTTTCAATATAGTGCTCCTTTAATTCTGATGAGATTTTAAAGATATCTTCATAGTTATTTATTACTACGTGAACTATATGCCATGAACAAGGAGACGTTTTTCCCTGACGAGAATATCTTTCCCTTGTTGGCCCCTCCACCCAACCGTAATAAATTTAATTTTGAAAAAATGTGCCTGATTTATGTTATTGGCATATGATTTTTGACCCTGCAGGACCGAGCTTCCCCCTTTTTACCCCTCAGATACTGGTGCATCTGCGCCCTCATTATTATGCCACTGGGACTATTCCTGATATATATTTTCAAAACAAATTATCTGTTATTGACTTTATGGCCCATAGACCTATACAAATGGGGCTAAGATTGTTTGATAAAAAAAATAGACTTGCATGGACAGATGGAAGTGATATGAATCTTCATTCATTCAAACTTTCCAGAGAAAAGCTCTTTTGCGTAAATAACAAAAAATATTCAAAATTTAATAGTAGAGCACCTTTAATTTGTGGTCGGGGATTTTTTATAAAATGGGGCCCTAACGGCTGACTAACTGAAGACTGCATGATTGTGGGGTATCTTGTGTAATACATTCTGATTTACCAGGTTCAAATGATTTTATGCAGCTGAGAAAATTATGAAATGCCCTGAACCATTTAAAAAAAACTTATTTGTTTTTAATATTGTTTGGTACATTTAAAATTCCGAATGATGATCTGTACAATTGACTAAACATGGTCTTAATGTTTCCGATTTAAAGAATTTGTACAGATCTTGTATGAACGTTTCCTATTTTTTCAAATGTGGTCCTATATATCTTGATATAATCAAAGATGGTCGTATATCTTTGATATAATTGACACATTTTCGTACTTGCAAACAACAAATTTTTCGTACTTGCAAATAAAAAAACGGGTCAAGTTATTTTCGGGCCAATATAAGTTAGAGATTTTTAGATGGTGGAGGGAGGAGGGTGTTGGGAGTGGGGTATAATTGCCCCTAAACCTATAATACTTCAGTCGGAAAATTCCCCTCATGTCCTGTACGCCCCCTCCCCACCCCGACCCCCCACTTTTAAACATCTTCCGCTGCCTCTAAGGCTGAGTGTAAGAAGGTGTCGTTGATATTTGTGATGAATGAAGAACCGACAGAAATGAAGTAACAGCTTCATGCAGATATACTCTTTAAATGTGTTTCCTGAATCGAGAATGTCAACCAACTGCCCATTATCTCGTGGCAATGGAATAGTATAAGAAAGGCTGCATCATCTTCAACCATCATATTCAAGTTCTGTCATGATTTGAGTAGAAATGGTTGAAATTAGACTGGTTGTGACGTCACACCATCAATATTCCCCAAAAGTGTTTGTGTATTTGATTTAATCATTTCTGAGATGTTGTGGTTTGCAATTGCAACCATTAGATATGAATCATAGGTGTAGGAACCGGGGGAGGGGGAAATGACAAAAATTCCCCTTTTGAAAATAAAAAGTACGGACCCAATAGTAGGAAACTGGAGAATTTTGTCAGTCCCATGTACGGGATGAATGTTTCCTTAAAGTGCCCCTTTCTGAAAGTAAAGTGGGATGGGGGACATATGACTTGAAAAGTTCCCCATAAGAGGTCGTGCTCCCCCTCCTCCCCACACACACACTTTTAGAAAGCTTCCTACACTGCTGGATATGACAACAGATGAGCAAAATTGAGTCAAGTGAAGAAACTTTAATTTTGCCATCTAAAGAATTCTGAAAGAAAGATCCACTTTGATTTTATGTTTCATTCAGAATTCAGTAGAGTTAACAGGTCAAGTGTTAAAGATGTAACAAGTTTGTATAAAATGATACTGCAGACGAGTGACATCACACCCTCACTTCCTGGAATTGTTTTTCTTCAAGTTTTTTCTTGAGATGGCAATCATTCAAAATTACTTTACAAGTCTATGTTTTAGCTCTGACATATCCATTTGTTTTACGCCAAAAAATCTTAGTCTGCATTTTAGAAAATAAAGTGTTTTAAGGCCTCTGTGCACGATCTTTAGCGGTCCATAACATCAGCTTGGCAAGCTAGATGTCATGGGTTCAATTTCTGGTGAGTTTTCATTCTCCAGTGCCTCACACCTGGTTTAAGATATGACCGTGGAAATCTATATGTAACTGTTAACAGCAATTTAGCTGCTGAGAAAGGGATGTAACATACCCAATCTACCTATCAAAATCTCAGAAGAATGAACTCCACAGACTTCTGGGGCTGTGATTTTCTTATAAGTCTGATTGAAATATTTATGTACACAACTTAATATTTATTCAATCTCTAATGATGCCTTGCCCTCATTTTTGAAGGTTGCTGGTATTGGATTTCCAAGTCATTTACCAATTTTCATTAGCGACAAAGACGGTCAGGAAAAAAATGTTTGCTTTGAAAAATGATTTCATTTGTTTATTTGCTCTGTTAAAAGTATTCCTGGATAATTGCACACCATAGTATGAAATCAATGGATGAAGATCGCTTCATCAGGCTGAAAAGAAAACCTCAACTCAAGTCTGCTTTTTAGGTTATTAAAAAGGAATATGAAGTGTTTACATTTAAGCGCCCACAATTTTGGACAAATCACATGTTGACACAGTCTTATACCTGTATACTCTGCAATAATTTTGCTAAATTACAATCACAAACAAGTTTATTTCAATGTTTTTGAATTAGTATTTTAGTAAATTATGTTATTTTATTTGAAGGGACTTTTGTTTGAAAAATAATGTAATTATCAACCACTTAGAGAACAAATATATTACAACCATTTTTTTTTTTTTTTTTGTATCCGTCCTTATGACAACATACCATATAATTCTGTAAAAATTGGAAAATTTGACCCCTCTGTCCCATCTTTCAAAGATCATTTTGTTCTATCACACAAAAAAGGCGCTTAACTTCAGGATCCCCCACTTCAGGACCCCCTTCACTTCAGGACCCCCCCACTTTACTGACCCCCAGAACCCTCCCCCTCCACTTCAGGATTCCCATCCACTTCAGGACCCCTTCCACTTCAAGTCCATTTAACCAGTTTTGGTGGATCATTGTGCTATTTGCAAGGGTGTAATACACTTGACCAATAATTTGTTCGTACACCGTCTATTTTACATTATGTTGCCTTAACCTGTCCATATTGCTATAGTACCGTTTCAATTATAAATTCAAACTACCTTCAAAGCCATTGATAAGTTAGATTAGGGATATGTTACTACAGCTAAAGTAACATATCCCTGCTACAGTAACATATCCCTGCTACAGTAACATATCCCTGCTAAAGTAACATATCCCTGCTACAGTAACATATCCCTGCTACAGTAACATATCCCTGCTACAGTAACATATCCCTGCTACAGTAACATATCCCTGCTACAGTAACATATCCCTGCTACAGTAACATATCCCTGCTACAGTAACATATCCCTGCTACAGTAACATATCCCTGCTACAGTAACATATCCCTGCTACAGTAACATATCCCTGCTACAGTAACATATCTCTGCTACAGTAACATATCCCTGCTGCAGTAACATATCCCTGCTACAGTAAATATCCTGCTGCAGTAACATATCCCTGCTGCAGTAACATATCCCTGCTACAGTAACATATCCTGCTACAGTAACATATCCCTGCTACAGTAACATATCCCTGCTACAGTAACATATCCCTGCTACAGTAACATATCCCTGCTACAGTAACATATCCCCGCTACAGTAACATATCCCTGCTACAGTAACATATCTCTGCTACAGTAACATATCCCTGCTACAGTAACATATCCCAGCTAAAGTAACACATTCCTGCTACAGTAACATATCCCTGCTACAGTAACATATCCCTGCTAAAGTAACATATCCCTGCTACAGTAACATATCCCAGCTACAGTAACATATCCCTGCTAAAGTAACATATCCCAGCTAAAGTAACATATCCCTGCTAAAGTAACACCTCCATGGTCAGACATACTGGTTTAAAAACCAGAACCAAAAGGTTTTTCTTTTTTCATAAGCTGATTGATTCGCCAAATTTGTATTAATTGTCATGTAATTGCATATCAGAAAATATTTGTTCCATATTTATTCATAAGCCACATCCACCGCAGATCAATACAATTGTTGACAACATTAGCATTTGCACAATGATTAACATCATCAAAGCAAGTATGATGAAAAACGATTGCTTATTTATCCTATTTTAAGAATTTGTCAGCAAGCCCCACCTACTCATTAGCATTCATAACATCACTACCACAACATTAGAACATACGTACAGACCATAACCCATCTGTGTACCACATATAACATAAATCTGATATATCGTTTATAGTGTTTACATCATTTAGCACTTTCATGTTAAGCCACGCCCACCATACATATTAATGACACCTGTTGATAACATAAGCATGTACACAATAACAACAAAATTATCATGCCCAATATGACGTAAAACGGACACAGAGTTGCCCATTGATCACTTTTCAAAATTTTCAAAATAATTGAAAATTATGGGGAAATTCCCAAAAGAAAAAAAATGAACATTTCAAGATTTTCACTTTAAGCCTCGCCTACTCATTAATATGCATGACATCATCATAAAAAAAAACAATCGGGCACATCTACAGACCATGGGCTATCTGTGTATCACATATGACATTACTCCAGTTTACCGTTTTGAGATACCCGTGTTTACAAGCTCTATTCAGCAAAATCATATTAAGCCCCGCCCACTACACATATTATTGAAGTTCAAGGTTTTTACATCATGAACATGTACACACCAGCTACATCATTTGTATACCAAACATGAAAGAAAACAGACATGTGGTTGTTAAAAAATGAACATTTCTAGATTTTCGCTTTAAGCCCTGCCTACTCATTAATATGCATAACATCATCATCAAAAACAATAGGGCACATCTACAGTCCATGGGCTAGATGTGTACTACATATGACATTACTCCAGTTACCATTCTAGAGATATCGTGTTTACAAGCTCTATTCAGCAAAATCCTATTAAGCCCCGCCCACTATGCATATTAATGAAATTCAGCGTTTTTACGTCATGAACATGTACACATCAGCTAACATCATAATTAGACCAAATATGAAACAAAACAGACATGTGGTTCTTAAAATATGAACATTTTAAGACATTTTACATCAAGCCCCGCCTACTCATTAATATGCATAACATCACCATTAATGCGGCTAATATTATGCGGGTATAAGGTGAAGGACTTGCTTTGGATATTATTGGCAGATTTATATATGGAAAATAGTCAATGATGTTTTTTTCTTCCTGCTTCCACCTCTTGATTATCTTGGGAGGAAGGGATGTATTGCATTAATTACTATCAATTGACTTGCATTAGTATACAAAGCAGTAGAACATGGAGAAATCCATCATATCACCCCCTTACACGCTGAGGGGCAATGAAGCAAAATTGATTGAAGTGTTTGGAATAAAAAAGGGCTTATTGGAAACAATAATTATACTAACCACAATGACTGATCCCATTCCTTACCCCTGCTAAAACTACCCAGGTGCACTGTGGCAGCACCAGGATTATAATGTCGGGCAGCTATTTATCATGGAGGGGGAGGGGGGGGGGATATGCATTCATTTATTATCTGTGTGTGCTGTACACACAATTCTGGCAAGTTGGTGGAATAGCGATCTCGTGCATGGGTGGTGGGAAAATTCCCCTTTGCCACCCATAGCGCCGCCACTGCTCAGGTGCCAGTAACATGACCAGATGTCATATATGTGTTCTGATTGTTCATACAAATGTTTGATGTAGGTTTATCGTGGGAATGAAGGTGCCTACGCATCCAACAGATCAATACTCAAACCTGTTAATGCTTCTCATTCAACGTAATCAGATTCCTGTCACTCCCTCCTGGATATATGCACAATGGCAAGTATATGTTTCATTTGTATATTTTTGAGAAGCTTAATCTGAATGGGAGAAATAACACTCAAAACGTTCAAAAAGAGTGAGGCCCTAGTAATATAATTCCTTTGAGAATGCATTGCATAAAAGCCAACAGCCAACTGTTAAAAGGTCATGTAATGATAATTGTTCATTTTCTTTGATTATTGATTGTTATAAAAGTTAGCTGCTGACCCATGCGGGACGGGCAGGGCTGGAATAAGCCTTGTAAGATTAGTGGCAGAAAATAATTTAGGGCAAACAACAATCTGAAGCAAAGTTTTCACACATGCGAACAGGATTTACAGAGGAATACGTCCCATGCATGGTCAGATGGTAAAAGCAGGGAGTTGGCTCTGGTAAAAGAAACGACGAGACTGAACGAAATGAATTAGTTTGATAAATTTGACTCAAGTTCAATAAAATAGGCACAAACCGAATCCAAACAGCATCTTAGTCTTTTACTATTTTGTATAATTTTGGACTCATGCAGGGCCAGTCAACAAACAGGGCTAGGGAAATGTTCCCTTTTCACCCGTTATCCGCTATTGGGAGGGGTTATAACAATGGTGCAGCATTCTGCATACAAATGTAAAATCGTCTTAGATTTTCAAAATTTCATCTGAATCATGATACTAAAATTTATGAATCGTGATTTTTAATTTTCAGATTTTCGTGAACGATTTTTTCCAACATATCTCAGTGCTGTCGGAAGGTATTTGATATTGGGAGGGGTAGGAGGGGGGGGGGCTGAATAGATTTTGCTGAAAGTTTATAGCGCGTTAGCGCTATCCGACAGTCCGAGCGCAATTCGCGAGATCTCCGGTGTGGGTCCAAAGGCCTGCTTTAAAGGTCCCTGGTAGGATCCTGGGGCGAAGCTGGTGCATTTTAACCCTTTTGTGGGTCTAAAACGATCTCGGGTAGACAGGGCTTTTTATTAAAGGAATTATCACTGGTGGGCCAATTAATAGGTTGGTTGAGATGGTTGGCAGTGGCGTAGGAAGCGGGATAGTGGTCAGCCCCTAACCCCTAACCCCTAACCCCTAACCCCTAACCCCTAACCCCTAACCTCCCCCTAACCTCTCCCCCCTCCCCTAACCCCCCCTAACCCCCCCCCCCTCCCCTTCTCCCCCCTTCTTCCCTAAAAGGATTTCACCCCTTTACCATTTGTTTCCTGCCTGGTTTAAGGTAAGATTGGGAATCTTGGTAACCCCAACCCCTAACCCCTATCCCCTACCCCCTTCCCCTCTCCCCTTCCCCTCTCCCTCCTGAGAGGATTTCAGCTTACCATTTGTTTTTTCAGGTAAAATTGGGAATCTTGGTCAAATTTAACCACATTTTCCAAACGTTGAAGAAATATCCCGAAAATTGAAAAAAAATTTTTCCAATAACCTGAGGAAAAATCCTGAAAATCGAATAAAATGCACGATAATGAAGGAAATTCCCAAAAATGTGTCGAAAATCTAAGAAAATTGCCCGGAAATGAGAAAAATTCTTCAAAATTGAAGAAAAGTTTTTGAGGATTGAAGAATATTTTCTGAAAATTAGAAGAAAATGTTTCAAAAAATTGTCCAAAAGTGAAGAACAAAAGTTCCTGAAAATGGACCAAAACATTCCTGAAAAAATCACAATAAACCAGAACATTTCCCGAAAATGAGCAAAATTTCTGATAATCACAACAAAATTCTCGAAAATGAGCAAAATTTCCTGATAATGATTCATTAACTGCGATAAATAATTATTTGCTCAGAATGGCTAATATATTCGCAATGATGAGAAAATATGCCATAGTTAAAAGAATATAAAATCCATTTTGATTTTTGCTGTTAGTATGCCTGTTTATGATTTTAATTTCCCTTAAAAGTAAACATTAATTGTTGAGGCTTAAGTTTTTGAGGATTACTTTAAAAACAGTTTTCAAACGATATTAAAACTCCAATTACGCAGTGGGGCAACTAGAGACCTGGGGACCGTGAGTATTTTGGCCTCTGCAGCGATGTCGGAATCACAGCGGCATGGGGGGGGGGGAGGACACTGCCCTGTCTCTAAAGTATAGAGGAACAAGTTGTCCTTTTGAAATTGTACTGACAGGGTCGGGAGGTACCCTTTTAAAAGTTGAGGGCGGACCGGTCAGGATGCGCCCTTTGAAACTGATATTAAATTATTCTAGGTCATTCGTGAAGCTTGAAAACAAATAGAAATCCACTCACAAATACTTCATATTACATAGAGGTTACATACATTTAGTATTCATTTGACACAATTAAAGCATGTCATTTTACCAGGGGCACCGACACCGATGACCGTGGTGGGAGGGGGCATGCCCCCAATAATTTTCCAAGCAGCAATTTTCAAAATGAGCCTTTCACCTATTCGCCCGGTGGGTAATTGTCAACATTGGTCTTGGCTCCCCAATCTCCAACCCATAGGCGGAATTTGCCTTCCAATAAGGAAAGTCAAAAGTGTGTGTGTGGAAGGGAGGAAGAAATCAGGCTAAGATACATCACATCACCTACCCATTTGGACAAAAAAGTAAGGGTGGAAAAGTGCTCCCCAAATCCCGCCTGTGCTCAAACCATATGTATAGGAACCATGGGGCAGGGGGCACGTTACCCCCAGAATTTCGAAAACTGACAAGAGTACCTATTCTTTTAAATGAATAGTACCCCTTAATTACTGTCAAAAAAGCACTCATAGCTTGATTTTCTGCTCCTTGCCCCGAGTTTCTTCTGACACCCATGGCGCTTTGGGCCCCTTAATAAAGATATTGCAGTGTCATTGTTCAGAGGGCTAAACCCAAATCAATTTTGCTCAGGGCCTGTAAGGTTTACCCACTCTTCCGGGCATTCCCAGCCTTTTTTTGCCCCACTGCTAATTAAACTTGTTCTCCTTTCCTGTCCATCCTACCCAATGTAACTCCTAGCACGAATCTTCATGCCCAAATCACGTAGTCACCTAATCCTCCGCTGGGATTAGGGCATGAAAGCACATTGAAAATAAATTGTCACACATAATTAAGAAATTTATTCAATCTATAAAAATCCGATTAAGTAGTAGTCAAACTTATCTGCTAGTGTTCCGCCAAGAATAAAATATCAAGTCTGTTGTAAAATCATGAAATTTTCCTATAAAAAATACAAAATGAGTCGCAAATGATGCGCGTCATTTAAAAACAATTGAACCTAATAACGCATCAAAAAGCAAGCGTACAATGTGATGGCCTGCGTCCTTCTTCGGGCATTTGTACTTTACTTTAAAACGCTCACTCGAAAGAGCGTACGGATTTCGATCGAGCACGTTCGAATTACGCACTGATACCCAACTACCATTCCATTTCTGAAGCCGTGAACAACCATATAGCAAAGTAAGTGTGGAAAAAGTCATCATTTCCTTAAGAATTTGGCTTCGTTAACTGCAATGAATAAGACTAAATGAGTTGATTTCTTATGAATATTAGGTTTTGAAATTTTAAGACGATGTATACATTTTTGCTTAGAAGTAAATGCTTCGAAAAAGCGGTTATTTTTAGATCTCATGACCTAAAAATTGAGAATTTGTAATAATTTGATGAAATACATGAACGCCGTTAGGCCGAATTAAATTGGAAAATTTATATTTGAAATTAGTTCTGCCGGATCAAATTGAGCCAAAGTTCAATACTGAAGTACCCGAAATACAACGTTTTGAAAACTATTGGTCAAGAAAAATTGTTAGGGACACAGTATATCATGTCTCCACCACTAAAAAAGTTGGTGGGGACGCGTCCCGCTGTCCCCACCTGGATTTGCGCCCTTAGTAACGATCCCCTCAAAAGTCACAAAGTGATATAGCTTACAGACTGGATTCAGGATCATATTGAAGCAGGGAGTTTAAATGACAATTATCTCCCATTTTTCAGTTTTGAATCATCTATATACTATGCTATCTGTACTATACTTTCTTTTAAGTATTCTCCTTTGTTCTCCCTTTCCTTAGGCAGCTCGACTCAAAAAAAGAATTCAGCAGTTTTTCTTCAATCTTTGACTATTAAACATTGCTTTCCCCCTCTTTCTCAATATCTTGTGTGATTTGATACTTGAGATTTTCATAAATGATTGAACTCGCGAATAATTAAGTCAATTTGTTATGTTTGAACACGAAAATGACTTGTTTGTGCAAGACGGTCTTCAATTGGTTCATCTAATGAGGCAGAGGACATCGCACAATGCAGAAAAAGTAACTTCTTCTTAAATAAATTATAAAAAAAGAAGGTATATTGTTCAGCAGCATGAATAAATTTGAGAGAAAATCTTGAGTTTAAAGGTCTAAAGTCCGAGCATGAAAGGCTTGCTATAGTAGGCATGATAGGTATAGGACAAGGGATGCAATTTTCCCCAAAGATTTGCTTATATGAAATATTGAATACAAAAATCTTTGAATTATATGTATAATTAAAAGGATGCATGCTCATTTTCCCCCCTCTCTAAGTCAGGCTCAATAATTTTGGTACCCTACAAATTGAAGACTTATAATCCAATATGGAATATATTTGGTCCAAAGACAATTTGGTCTGATACAAGCATAATAATTCTCGAAAGTCTATTTTTCAGAGAATCCGCCAGTGGCTGGACGTGCATTGAACAATTTATTATCCTATCCAAATTTGCCTATAACTGCATATATAGGTGCTGTGATTGAACCATACTGCCCCTTGAAGCAAGTCTTGTCAGGTGACATGTCACTTGACCAGCTGTCTGGAATGAAAGCTATTTCAAGGAATTACATGTGAGTCAAATATCTAACAATCTGACAATAACAGCCCCACAACCAGATACATAATGGGAAAGCAGAATATAATTAACCTGAAAACGTTATCAATCAATTGCCATGTAATCTTTCGATGCAAAAGTACATTCACATTCCCACTTAAAAAGACCACACAGGTGCCCACATTCATCTTTGTTTAGTAAGGGTGCCCATGGTGTTTGGTGTTAGAGGGTGCCTAAAGCTGCAAGTTTCCATGCGCGATGGAAAAAAAAAATGTTTCTTTATTTTTTATGCAATTCTTATATTTTAAACCTCGACCACCCCAGGTAGCATGCCCATATGAGCTATATATAGACACAAATATGGGTCCCCTCTGGGTTACACCTTCTGAGTCCCTTCGGATTCTGCACCCAAGAATCACATTGGAGCCCATATAGGCCAGCCCAAATTTCCATATGGGTAACATCTGGGCCCCAGGTGGGTATTATGTGGCATGCCCATATGGGTAGCATATGGGAGGGGCAAAAATATGGGCCCATATGGGCCCCAAGAATCATATGGGCCAGCCCAGATGCCGATGTTGGTTACATCTGGGACCATGCGGGCATAATGTGAGTTTCATGTGGTCAAGCAGTTTATGGGTATAATGTAGACCCTTATGGGCATTCTGTGTGATTCATCTGGGGCCTAAATGGGCTTACAATAATATGGGGCTACCCATGTGGGAATAATATGGGTTTCATGTGGGCAAGGAGTTTATGGGTAGAATATGGGCTATCCCTTATGGGCTTTCTATGGGATTCATTTGGGGCCCATGTGGGCGTGCAATTTTTGGATCAAGATAGGGTGTAAATCCATCACTTGTGGTCAGTTGTTCCATATATGGATCAACTGACCTCAATAGATCGAGCCCAGAGAATAACTCTCTAGATACGCATGCAGATATACAACTCATCAATTACATCTACATGTTTTTACATAACGATGGGAACAGCACGATTAAAAACAAGCACACAAGCGAGGGGAAAAACCCAAGCAAGCAAAAACAAACTGTAGACCACCGCCAACCAAAAGGCGGCATCTACTGTTCAGTACTAGGACAACACACTAAAGATGGCAAATAAGTTTACCGTTAATAATGGAAGCGATATAAACACGGTGTCCCTTAAAGGCGGCGGCATCTACTGTTCAGTACTAGGACAACACACTAAAGATGGCAAATAAGTTTACCGTTAATAATCCGGTGTCCCCAAAAGGCGACAACCCCTAACGATCGTTACTACGTTAATTACAAGTAACTTAACCAAAGTTGAACTGCATCTGAAAATTCTACTCGTTTTGTATTATCCATGTATCAGAATTAATTCCTTGTAATCCCAAAATAAAACATATACACTTCATTTGTTTAGTAAAATGCAAAATCTTTTAGGCTGTATCTCTGTTCTGATCACCAATAACCAAATTGAATGGAAAACGGGAGCAAACTGCTTGCGGGTAAATCAAATAAGATGTAGTTTCTTTCAAAACCCAAAATCAAAACTCCACCTACTTGAAAGTTTTCTCCTTCCACCGCGGTGTTTCTCATATGCTGCCCACATAGGCCCCACACGGGCATGTCCAGGTTTTCCCCATATAATACTCAAATGGGCCGACCCATATGATGCCCACATGAACTTGCCCGGTTTTTACTCATAATACCCATATGGGCCAGCCCATATAACGCCCACATGGGCTTGCCCAGGTTTCCCATGTGCTACTCACATGGGTCAGCCCATATGAGCTTGCCCAGGTTTCCCATGTGCTACTCACATGGGTCAGCTCATATGAGCTTGCCCAGGTTTTCCCCATAAGTGTTGCCCACTTGGGTCATCCCTTTTGAAGCCCACATGGGATTATTCAGGGATTTTTCTGTATGTTGCCCACATGGGCCAGCCCATATACCGCCCACATGGGTTTGCCCCCAAGTTTCCCCGTGTGTTACCCACATGGGTCAGCCCATATGCAGCCCACATGAGCTTGCCCAGGTTTTGCCCACATGGCTCATCCCTTATGCAAGCCTACATGAGCTTGCTCAGGTTTTCCCCATATGCTGCCCACATAGGTCATCCCTCATGCAACCTACATGGGCTTGCTCAGGTTTTCCCCATATGGTACCCATATGAGCAAGCCCAAGTAGATCCCAAACGGGTTAACCCATATGGGCCATGTATGAATTGGCCCATGCCCAGATCTTTCCAATATGGGCCCCACGTAGGCATGCTACCTGGGGTACATTTCACAAAAAAAGGCCCCATCTTTTCCCGGCTGCCCCCGCTTCCACATTTTCTCGACGTCCCTGAATTTCAAAATGATGGATTTTGCAAAGAATTTCCACAAAAGCAATTTAACCTTTTAACGACTAAATGCCAAAGTTTATACTATACTTTGATTATTTTAAACTTTCCCCCTTTTTGTTTCGTTTTTTTCCACTTTCCACTTTGTTTTTATTTCTTATTTTCTTAAATTGAAAAACAGTAACAACATGTCTGTCTAACCTTTAAAAATATTGTTGTGCCGAAATTCAAAATAACTTGCAAACATGGGCAATGAGTGGCGGAATATTTGTCGATTAGCAGCAACATTTCATGGAAACCTGATTTACCAGTGCAATTGTTCCGCTTGTAAGTTTTGGGACCCATGCCTCCTGACTCACCCGTTCTACGCCCCTAACCCCAGGGCAAGGGATACAGTGGCCCCGTTGTTCCATGGTTCCGCCATCCATGTTTGCAAATATACTTATCACTCTGTATAAAAATGTTTGTACTTTGTCAGTTTGTATAGACATAATAGACAATGAAAAAGTTATTTTTTGATAAATCAAGAGGAAATTGCAATCAAACATTCAAGACTTTTGCATAATTGTTTTATTGCTTTTATCCCGAGGGTTAAGGCGCCATAATTAGCATGTCCAAATTTGATTTATTGTTTTAACATGTCATCTGAAATGATCATGTTTCTATGTAGGGGCCTACATCTATGTTACTGTTTGTCAATTAATATTGCAAAACAATCACTATTTGATTAGTTAGGTACACCCGCGAGGTGTTTCGCTCCTTTCAAACACTGAAGACAAATATAACTCAATGAATTTTATATCTATCCATTTGTTTACGATGATTATACGAGGAAGGTTTTGATAAGATTTATATCAAAGGAGCAGCATAAATCTTCTTTGATACTGTTAAGAGTAACATTTATACACGTTGAAGTTTTGCTGCGTATAGGCAAGTAGTCTTCAAACAGAAACGAGTCTGAACAGATTTTATTCTTGCCTGATACTTGGTTGATATTCTTGAGGATTGATAAAGTTCTCAAGTGAAAAGTTAGGGGCTAAATGTCTTCTTCGTAAAGCAGTGGCATGGTTGGTCATGTTTCACTCTGAGGGGGCAAGGGAATCCCCCCCCCCGAAAAAAGCTCATAAGAGTAAAACGCTGAGCACATTGAAGTAAATTGGATTTTTTTTTTTTTCAAAATGTTTTGGGGCACGGAGATAAGTATAAGTTTAAAGAGAAAAAAAAAATATGCAAAAGTGCTCCCTCTTCAAGTGCTTGTCTGCAAAAGTCCTGCATACCGGAACATTTTCCGCTTGGCCTTTTGCAGTTTTGTTTATTAGTAATATTTTAATTTAGAAAAATAATAAATAGCATGAAAAGGAAACATACTACGAAGAGAAAACTATCAGAAAATGAAAAGAAAAAAATAGGGGGGAATATGGAGAAAAAAGGGGAGTAAAACGGAAGGTACATTATTGTTGTATAATTTTTTGCAAAATCCGACATATTCAAACTCTGAGTCTTCGAGAAAATTTGGGAGCCCGAAAAAATGGATTGAAGTGAAATGTGATTGTTGTGAAGTGGTGTCAAGATTTCAAAATAAACAGTTACACGATTTTTTCTTTCTTTCTGTAAGTTCCCTATACGCCTGATGATCACTCATTAAATATTAGCAATTTCTATGCATGAACAATAAAAATGGTCCAACACTTTGTATTTAATATCATAGTATTATTACTTTAAGATTACTGTGTGGTCTCTATTAGAGTGTTGTTTCATGTGCCCCTAGGATCAATTCTTGGTAAGATATGTAAGTCTCGGCGGTCTACCAATCATGGATCTAAAACCAATCAAAAACAAATGTGCGGACATAATCTCAGGAGGTGGCGTAGGCCCCCAGTGCAGAGCACTATTTTTTTAAATATAACTTCACCAAGCTCCCCCCAAACAATGATGGATGTTGACAACGGCCATTATCAGTTTTTGATTAGTGAGCACTGCGCAGTTTGAAAGAAAACGTCAAAAACAATTTCAAAACATTATTTGACATTGTTGTGTTGTCACCTTTGTGTTGAGTATTATGTCATTAGCCCCTAAAATCAAATATCCCGGTCAGAAATATGGGCTTCATATGCATCTGGCAAGGCCTGTTAAAACTTCCTTTTATATCCAGTATAATATAAACAAACGACTGGAACCTAGGGATATATATATTTTCGTGATAAGACGTTTAAAAACTCGAGACAAAAAATGAGAATTCAACATTCTTGCTACAGTACTATGAATGATTCTCATTGATGAATAATCCAGTATTCTATTCTATCATGAGGTACTGTGGTTAAGGAGTCCTGCGCGTATTCGAGAGGTACATAGTTCGCTTCCCGTTGTGAGCGCTGCATTGTGTCCTTGAGCAAGACACTTTACTCTTTTTGGGAGTTAATCTGCGATGGACTTCCGTCCCGTCCAGGGAGAATAATGTACTCTTATCCGCTTGCGCCATGGAAACCGAAGATAAGCTAGGAGATAGCCGGAGTCTAATAGCTCGTATGGATTTAGCTTGTTTAGCTATTCCCCATCTCACGTACATTGGTGTGAATGCAAAAAGGTAATAAAGGATTATGTTCCGGAGTCAAGCAAGTCCATCCTATATGAAAGAGGACTTCAAAAAGAACAAAATAGTGAGAAAGCATTCAAAAATCTTATTCCGTTGAAGATATATTTATCTTTAAAGTTTGGTATCATTTGTGTAGAAACGACTTAAATCAGATCAGTTGTGATGTCATAGTCTCAGAATCCTCAAAGTCTTTGTATCATATTTTGTACTGCGATTTTACCATGGGATAGTATGTCAAAAAAGTAGTAAAACTGAATCTAGGAAGAGTATCTATAATATACCACTTGAAGAAAGCTTGAAGAAAAATAATGTAAATAGTGAAACAAATTCAATAGACTTTCTTAAAAATACATAAACAATGTTAAGAACTGAAGAATATGAGGATTAAGACGCCAACTTTCCATAGTAGATTTACTACACCAGTCATTTCTATACAGATTAGACAGTGCTTTGAACTTGAATTTTCTCTTTCAAATAAGATAGACTTGCTTGACCCCCGAACTTGGTGAACTAATCATTTAGGAGAAAAACTACGATTTACTTATCATTATCAATTTCATAACAAAATGCAAATGTGTAAGCCCCTTTACGCCCCTCCCTCCGCCACCAATACACCAAGTCATATCTGCACCAGACTGACTAAGGAACCTGAACATTGTGGGGATCCATGGGCCAAATGGCCCGAATCATTCCACCGATCCAGGTGCAGGACCGGCCTCCAATTTTGAAGTGAAGACCGGCCCACATTGTATGCCTCTCCCATTTTAACGGCCTCTGCCCCATCGGCCCACCGATCCAGGATTGGTCGATCCGCGGGCCAGTCCGCCCCTGGTAGGGACTGAATTTAGGGATGTTTTACAGGTGGAAATTGTATTGATGTGGTTGGCAAACTGCCACAAATCTTTACGCAATTTGTTGAGAATTGTTCTTCACACGTCATAATCAGATAATGCAGAACTTGATGATTTTAAGATCGTTACTCCCTAAATTCCTTTGATTGAAAATTTAAATCTTTCCACCGACTGAATTAAAAAAATCTATTAGATTATTGCATTGGTAGAACAAAATAGTCCAAAGTTTTGATTTGGTTTTACAGTTGGTAAAAAGATTGGAAAGCATATTATAAATTTCCAATTAGAGCCGAATATGTGCGTTTCTCAAACTTTCTGAGTCCAATCAGCACGCCGCGCCATGTTCGAGTCGGATATGTAATCGAGCTGGATTTTTGTGCCGAAATAAGTCATTTTGGTATGCTGATTTCAAAAAAGTTAGGTGCCACTTTTTTTTCTGCGACGTCTTCAGCCGCCATTTGAATTTCAAAATGGCGGCCATTTTGTGTTTTCTTTTTCTGGAATTCCAGCTAGATATTTGTGCTAAAATGGATTTTATTGGCTTACTTTATTAATTTTGGTACACTGATTTCAAAAAAGTTAAATGACATTTTTTCTGCGACGTCTTCAGCCGCCATTTTGAATTTTTAAATGGCGGCCATTTTAATTCTTTTTTCTGGAATTCCAGCTAGATTTTTGTACCCAAATGGATTTTATTGGTTGATGTTATTCATTTTAGTTTGCTGATTTCTAAAATGTTAGGTGACATTTTTTTTGTTTTTCTCAGTCTGCGACGTCTTCAGCTGCCATTTTTGATATATTTTTTTCTGGAATTCCAGCTAGATTTTTGTGACAAAACGGATAATATTAGCTTAATTTATTAATTTTAATGCGCTGATTTGGAAAAAAGTGGGTCCGATTTTCTAGCCACTTCTTCAGCCGCCATTTTGAATTTCATTTTTTTAATGTTTTTTTTGATACCAAATTAAATTACGAAAGCCAGTTTCATCAATGTTGATGGACAGGAAATATTGCGCCTATATCAATTGTCTCATTCGTTTTTCCTGTGACGAAATGGAGCTCGCATGGAATACTGTTAGTTAAACTCAATTCCATTAAGAAAATGAAGACATCTGTATCTGGCGAATACACATGTATATTTCGTATGTCTCTGTCAGTCTTAGATGTATCAAGAACATGTATCGGGATCAAGGTGTTTGCCTCTTCGTGTGAGTGCTCACCAATATTGGGATCAAAGACATCTGGTTTGTTGAAATACATTGAAGTTCCATAGACAGGAACTAAGCTCTTGTTGCTATCTGCATATTCATGAAGTAGAACATTCCCCAAGTGTTATGTTAGTTTAGATTTTGTTTCAATGGGCGACAGCAGGGTTTTCAAGGGTACTTATGATAAGAGTTGAGTCATTGATTTCAAATTGGACTGGGTCAACACCAACAGACCTTTTGCCACGTGTCTGAGCTTTTGGGGAGTTATTAATATATCAGTCAAAAATAACTCTTCATTCTTTATACCCAGACATGATTTTACGAATGCTTCGAACAAAGGCTTGCGCGAAATCAAAGCAATTTACTATCGATGGTCCCTTCTTGATTGCTTGGTGAACCGCCATTGCATTGATAATGCACGCATTATTTCGGCCCTCCACTCTGTTGGCATCGAATGTGACTAGATATCGTCCAGATCCACATGACGATTCCATTTTGGACTATTCGATAGCATGGACAAAGGAGATTGTTAGTTGGGATAATAAAAAAAAAAAAAAGCATTTAAGGAGAAGAGTGACCTTGGGATGACAGAAAATTCATATTTTGCAATTGTCTCACATAGAGACTGTATCATACTAGGACGTGACTGCTGAACTACAAGAAATTTTGCCAATAGTTGTCGATCTTCTCTATAGCTTGGCCAGTTTATTACCAAGTGTATTTTGTCTTCTTCTGACACGTACTGAATGACTTCAGCTTTATTTTTCATTGGACCCCAAATTGACTTCTCTGCTGTAGACGCACCTAATCTCTCTGACACAAACTCTTCAAATTTGTTTGAATTCTTGTCTCTGATGAGAATGTCTTCCATCGCAGTTTCTGGAACCTCCATGTTAGATGCCATGTTCATAAGCTTTGTGGCCTTACACATGTATGACGGGGTTTCCACCCCAGTGTTTGATAATTCCATACTTGATTATGGATGAATTGTTAAACATGCAAACTGCTATTGAGCCACTAAGTTGATAATGCTCCTTGGTTGTTAGTTGTTCATCACTTTCGGTGCAGTTACCATCCTTAGCACAGGAGCAATCAAAAATAATCTATCAAGTGCATCCCCATTTTGTATAATTCCAGTAATTCCTCATGTAACCTTTATTCCTCTAATAAGTTGTTCCAATGCTTGATTCACGAACAAATTTGTGAATGGAATGCCTGTTTTAGTCTCCATGAATTCACCACATCCCAAAGCTTTCCAGGTTTCTTGGTCAGTGTTCTTGAACAACTGCATTTGTGAAAGGTAGACTGGTACAGTCGAGCACATTTGTAGAGATCTTGAGCAAAGTAGTACTTGACAAGCTCTTCAAGAGCACCAAGATGAAGCTCCCACTTTCCTTGTCTGCTCGTTCGAATCAACAGTCCAGGAGCAGCCCGTAAAACTGGGTACTTTGAAATACCCCCAAAATTGAATTCTTTTATGTCATCACATGAGCCTACACATTTGACTAGCCCACATTAAATGTAAGGGGTTTCTCATTTTCCGCCCCAGATTGTTCAAATTTTGACTGTATATCCTGAAATTTTGGAGACGGATAGTAAATAGATATTCAAAACTTTTTGATGCTGCTTTTTGAAATTCATCATCGCCATTTTAAGAGAATCAGAGAAAGAGATTATGAGCAATCTGAGAAATTGTGCCACCTCTCCAAGGTCAAGTCCGGAGGTCAAATGAAGCATGGAACTGGTTCCGGGAGACTGCATGCACTTTTTCAAAGATATCTCTGATATCATCTTGTCTCGTATGAAGCTTATTGTGGAGTTCCTGGCATTTCAGGATCATGGTTTCAAAGTTTTCTTGGTGTGAAGATGTTTCAAAAAAGAGGCCATAGCAGGCCATGGTATTGGTGATGTGGAACTCTACATCACGCTTAAACCACTTTCCAATGAAAGTTTGGCGGATTGCCGATGGCGAATAAAGACCAGCTTTAATGCTAATGGAATCAAGACCACTGCCTTCAGTATACTTTGCCATTGCCAGATTGCATGGAGCTCACCCACTTTTAAAATCCAGTTGGCATTCCTTGTTGAAGATTGTAATTTCATTGCGCTCTCATAGAGGGTAAGATCAAGTGTCATTACAGTTTTATAATCGGGATCTACAACAAAAGCTGATACGCTTTGAGGAAGACACACCACTATAAATAGGGCACTATAATAAGTGTAGATCTCCTAACAAAGGGGCAACAATTGCACTCGTGTCTTTAATGGGTGATCCTTTTGCTGTTGTGACTGTATCAAGAAGCTGTCCAAGTTGATGTCTGTTTTTTACGATTTTAGCAGAGTCAACTGTAGATTGCTCTTTGGGATTAATAGAGTCGGGATGCTCAGAGTCATTACGAACTGTAGATAAATTGCTCTTCGGGATTAACCGAGTTAGGATGCTCATTGTCATCTAGGTCTGTATATTGATCTTCAGGATTAACAGATTCAGGATGCTCAGAATCAGATTGATCTTTAGAATTAACAGGGTCAGGATGCTCAGAGTCACCTACAACTGTAAAATGTTCTTCAAGATTAACATAGTCAGGATGCTCATAGTCATCTCGAACTGTAGATTACTCTTCAGGATTACCCGAGTCAGGATGCCCACTGCCATCACGAACTGTGGACTGCTCCTCAGGATTAATATTACCAGTGACTGGACTCCTATCTCTGTGGGCAAAGTATGCCACAAGCCAAGCCCTGTCAGATGTCTCATATTTTCTGACAAAAGGATCACAGGAATGGAATTCAAACTTGTCCATAGTTATTGGTCTGGCTTCAATTGATTGGTATTTATGTAGTTTGTGGTAACATCCACAGGGACAAATTTATCAGGGATACGGAGAGGCCCAATAACTAGGACATGGCATGCATTTGATCTGGTCATTTACCCTACTTACCCAGGTGGATCCTTCATGGGGTTCATATGGGTTATCTTTCCCAGATACACCACATTCAACCCACATGCGATATGGTGTCGAACAGCGAGATCGTTCTTTTTCTAAATAGCTCACATAGACCCCGTATGGAACCCACATGGGACATATGGATCTCTGATACCCCGCTAGAATCCCATCTTATCCCAGTTACTTTGGTTAAGATTTAATGAGGGTCCCCTCTCATCAAAATATAGCAATTTCCACTGCAAACAGATCTCAGTAGTAAGATCGTGAAGGTATTCTCCCAATAAGTAATAAAATGGCTGCGGCCATTTTGAAATTAAAATGGCGGCTGAAGACGTGGCTGAAAAAACGGCGCTCAACCTTTTAAAATCAGCGCACCAAAATGAATAAAGTAAGCCAATAAAATCCATTTTGGCACAAAAATCTAGCTGAAACTCCAAAAAAAAAAAAAAAAATAGCCGCCATTTTAAAATTTAAAGAAAATGGCGGCAGAAGATGCTCGTAAAAAAGAATGGCAACTAACTTTTTTGAAATCAGCATATCCTAATTTTGACACGAAAATCCCACTAGGCCCAATTTTCGGACATATCCGACCATAGGTGTCTTTTTTTTCTTCTCATAAATTGATCCACCTATTAATCGAAAGGCCTTGGCTGCCTGAGCAAAGTGGGAAACAACCAATCGTAGAGCTTCTTTAGTGTGCGGTTGGAGGGCATAGTATTTTGCAAACCGCATGTGCAGGATTAGCCCCTCTGTGGTCTTGGTATGAGCATGGAATGGAGTAGATTAAACACGTTCCCATCAGTACGGAAGCTAATGTAGACGCCTTCAAGCAATCTTCCTTGGCTCCCATGAGCTTGTAGACTGATTGCAATGGCATCTGAACCAGGGGCTTTGCCAGAGGACTGCTGATTAATGGCCTTCTTGACCTCTTGATTGGTAAGTGGAGTGTCAAGTTCCTCATTAGTGGCAACTAGAGGCAGGCGGGCTATCGCTTCGTCATTTATAGAAAATGGACGGTTAAGTATGGCATTGAAGTACTCAGCTCAGCGTTCATGTATATGGGCTTTATCAGTTAGCAGCTTGTTCCAAGATTGGAGATGACTGACAGACTGAGGTCCGTAAATAGCCTTCAAGGCATCATAGATGCATTTAGAGTTATAGTCTGTCTGCATAGCTCTGAATCTCATCGGCTTTGCCACTGAGCCAGGAGTCTTTCATTTTGCGGAGCCGTGCTTGGATGTTTCTGCATAGACTGGTGAAGGCTTCCTTCTTAGGCTTTTAGGCAAGAATTGGGGTGTCTGGGGAGCCTTTACTCAGGTAGTAGGACATGTTGTCCCTTTTGGGTAGTTTCTGCCAACCTTTGCTCCTCTCCTGGCAATCAGCTCTCACCTGTTGCTCCAAGTAGCTGCTAGCATGCAACAGCGGCCACACCACTTTGACTAGCAGACTGACTAAACCAGGTGAGGGTAGCCAGTTGTTTACCTGCCGGTGATTTGGGATGGTGTACCTTAACATGTGAAGACTGGGCCCAGCTTTCTTGCACGGAGGAAACTACCAAGTGCTTCAACGGGCATGAAGATGGGAACCAGCAATGTGTTGTGGAAAGCATAGAGTACATTGTGATCATCCAATGCATCCTATCCTCTCTCCAGCTGTCTCGACTTGTTTTACTGCTGCACCCAGACATGCCAGGACGAGAGAGTGAGGCTGGTGATCTGCACAACTCTCCCTTACTTTAATCCAAGTCAAGCTCATGTCAAGTCAACATCACTGTAATAAAACAACAAGCCCTGTGGCGATGGGAGAGTGACGAACCAGCGAGTGTGGATACGCTCAAACTGCCACCACGAGCCTGCACACAAACGGCTCAGGGAGCAGGGTTGCTTTCCATTGCACCGAATCAGAAGCGGAATTCAACAGCACTCTTGAGTGACTGCAGGCTCGGATCCAGGAATTTTCGAAAGGGGAAAGGTGGGCCGGACATCAGTTTTGACTAACTTTTGTTCTGTTGTGTACAAGTTTTGATACTCTTTGTGCAAAACTTGCAAAGACGTTATTCTTCTCACACTGTAGCTCTAGAGTTATGTAAATCAACCATAATTTCAATTAGAATCGGAACTTTTAGCAAAACTCTTAGTGCGGAGGGTATATGTGCCCCGCGTTTACCCCCTGGATCTGCGCCTGGACTGATCAGCCCTATCTAGGATTGCTCAGCTCACCTCCTTAGTACTGGGAACGGGCAGAAAAGGTTCCTAAAAACATAGCCTGCTTCACCCTACCCTGATCAGTTTACCACGGCTGACGGGGATCCATCTCTGTGGTCGAAACACAACTCACGCCTTTAGCTGATGTATTGTATAAGTGGACGCCATTTTGAAAAACCAATATGGCCGCCATTCAAAAAAAAGAAGTTTTGGGCTTATTTGGTATTAGAAATACATTTGACTAAAAATGTGTTTTCAAGTCAAATAATTAGAAGTTTTTAAATTGATTCGGTGGCCACTTTGAAATCCAATATGGCCGCCATTTAGGTGTCATGGGAATAGCTCGATTGGATTGCTCGACATTTAGAAACAGGGTTTGTCCCTAAAACCAAGCCCCTAAGTGCTCTAAAAGTTATGGCCATTTTTAAAACATATGCAAATAATTCAAGACCCATTAATATATATATATATTTATATATATATATATATATATATATATATAGATCACAATAATGTACACATTGTGACGATTCCAACGGTACCAAATTTCCTTTCATTGTAATTTTTCCGACATCAAATTTATTTATGACAGGCTATATATGTTGATATTTTCTTGAAGGGTAAAATGCACTGAGTAAGAGAATGTAGTGCACAATATTTTACCATAGGTTGGGATGGGCAAATTCCCCCTCCTTCCAAAGCAGATTTCGTTGTTAATCGTAACAGAGTTATTTGGAGATAGTAGAGTCATTTATATTATTTCAATTGAGTGAAACGAACCTTGGCTTAGAGTCATTGTTTTCAATGCGATGATCAACAATATTTTCGAAAGCCTCTCAGAATTTGGGGCCCACATAACCCCCTAAATTTGGAAATTGATTTAACAAGGGAAAGACACCCAGCCTAGGAGTTTGATAATGCCCTAATTTTACCTCCTATCTGGGAAGGAGGCATGCACCTGGAAAGGAGTCCAGCAGTTTGACCTCAACCCCTACTTCCAACGCTCTAACCATGAGAGCTACAAACAAATGCTGACTTTTCAACTGTAATTCAAAGAAAAACATTGTATGTGAGGAAAATATTTTCACTGACAGAATTTTAGAGATCATTCCCAATAAATATACAAAAGCTGTAGTTTCTGTCTCTGGCTGGAATACAGATGTGTGAACACTCCAGACCAGTTGGGTTTCCCCCTTTGGCACCCAGATCAATATTGACCCACAATCCTATTCTGCATCAATAGCATATCACAAGGTCATCACCGTGAAAAAGACTGCATAAAAGCCGACTCTATCGTGCTCATATGAGATTGAAAGTTTTTCAGCATTTCTGACAAATCATTTAATAACCGATCGTTTCTCTATAAAATCAATGCAACAAGGCAGGAGATTTGACAATGATGTCAATGCAAAGTAACTACAGTAGTGTAAAACGTTCCCATTTTCCTTGCATTTCTAATGTTTGTTCTCTAATGTTGTATGACATTTAAAAAGCAGATTTCAAACGTTATTTAAAGCCCTAGGGTGATACTAATGCTCATTCAGGGAACATCATGACATCTGTTTTGTTCCCAAGTACAACAGGATGAGGAGCTTTGAAAGACAAACTTGACATTAAGATTGAGGGATTCTTTCAAAAATGAAAGTTAGATATTGCTGAGAGCACTTAAATTGGTATACTAATGGTTACACTACCAAAGAAAGTTGGGAGGGGGGGGGGGGGCAGATAACCTGACTCACTGAAATAGATGTGTTTCCCACGCAATGGTCAGTTGTGTATTTTGTGCAGTTGTGTATAATAGAGAGGCGGAAAAGCAAAGAGACCTGTGAAGAAACTACTGTGACAATGTACGACTGTTGAATGACTGACGTAAAGTCTGTTGTAAAGTCTGTTGTAAAGTCTGTTGTAAAGTCTGTTGTAAAGTCTGTTGTAAAGTCTGTTGTAAAGTCTGTTGTAAAGTCTGTTGTAAAGTCTGTTGTAAAGTCTGTGGTAAAGTCTGTGGTAAAGTCTGTTGTAAAGTCTGTTGTAAAGTCTGTTGTAAAGTCTGTTGTAAAGTCTGTTGTAAAGTCTGTTGTAAAGTCTGTTGTAAAGTCTGTTGTAAAGTCTGTTGTAAAGTCTGTTGTAAAGTCTGTTGTAAAGTCTGTTGTAAAGTCTGTTGTAAAGTCTGTTGTAAAGTCTGTTGTAAAGTCTGTTGTAAAGTCTGTTGTAAAGTCTGTTGTAAAGTCAATTCTATGAGAGTGACGTCTCATCCTCAGAGCTAAAGTATTGTATTTAAAAAAAAAAATGACTTTTCTCACCAATCGCAAAGATTTTTTTCCTTCAAAATCTCTTTAGTCACTTATTAGTAGGCCTACTCTCTCAATAATTAAAATGGTATTTGCATGAGCCTTTCCAGAAAGGCTCAGAAAATAGTTGAGTAAAAAGCATAAATACTTCTGAGGATGTGATGTCACAACTAGTCTGATCTCGGTATTACTGTACAAATCAGACCATTACAGAACATCAAACTTTATTATCTAACTGAATTTAATTTCATTACTTTTGTTGTACTCTTTCATTAAGGACAAGTATGCCAACATAATGATTTCAAACTTAGTGGTCGGAGGAAGGAGATCTGCATGTTAATTTGAAAAATGGAAAGTTTGGGTTCACTCTAATAAACATAAGAAATGTTTTTCATGCAAATCATGTAGTCATGCAAAGGCACTGTTGTCATTTAACCAGACTTTTGTTCCCTCCTCTTCAGGCCCCTAGCCAACGTGGTGCACAGGTGCCAGTTTCCCCATGTGAAGGTCTGTGCCCCTTGTGTAAAATCAAATGAAAAAAATATATAACAAGGGTATATGGAGAATTTTCCCAAGTGCCCCCTCTTGAAAGTTCAGTGCTCCTCTTTAAGCAGAGTCCTGGCTACAGGCTAGCTGCTACTTTCCCAAAATATGTCATGCCAAATTGAGCAAAATCACAAAAAAAAAAAACATCTTCTGTCCCTGCCTTGCATCTTCGGATCCTACAAAATGCCCCTCAGGTCCTCGACAAAAGTTTACCACAAACTTTTTAGAGTAAAATGTGAGCTCTAATGAAGTTACAGACAGCAAGCTGAAGAAGGTTTTGTTAGGAAAGAAACAATAAAGGTGCCAAACTCGTATGTTTTTATCAAGCTCAAATTTAATAATCAATTACATTTATGTACAAAATGACACATAAATTGACAATAACAATAAAACTGATGAAACTTTTAAAGCTGGCAAAATAATAATACATGACAACAGTTTTCCCTTTTTCATAACAAAATATTTTACATCACAACACAAAAACTAAATAATTTACTGATGCAGTCATCAGATGTCAAAACTGAAAATATTAGTGCCACACCTACTTGTAACACGGATACTGATGAGGAATTTCAACAATTGCTCTTAAAGTGTCATAAGTCATTAAGTTATCTCAGGGTTTTAACCTGTCGTAGAAGGGGGAGCTAGAGGAAACAAAGAGATGCCAATTTGGAGTAAGGATACACGATAATGTGCCAAAGAGCTACAACGCATGAATTTAATAATTTGTTCTACTTATATTTTGCTGTAGTACTTGAAGAGTTACAAATAAATGGTTGAGATGTGTTGTAAATGTTCACTGTTATACACGAGCCCCAACAGGGCCTAATCTGCCTAAAAGTGTAACTGGGGCAGGTAATGGGCAGAAGCGTAAGAAGGGTCACCTCTCAGGAAAGGAGGGGGCGGCAAAAACCCAAACAATTCACGGTGAGAAGTGGAAAAACTGCACTGGTAAATACAAAATTCTGTCAAAAGTTGCTGCTAATCAAGAAATACCTTTTAATTTTCTTCCATTTCCAGGAAATTTCCTTAATTTTCAGTAACATCTTTCATTTTTGGAAAATTTCTTTCATTTTCGGAAAATTTTCTTCATTTTCGGAAAATTTCCGTCAGTTTTCATTTTTCACAATTTCACTTCTTAATCGCACAGAAAGCATGCAGCTGGGAAGGTGAAATCCACTTGGGGGAAGGGGGGGGGGGGAAGCTTGTTCCCTGTTGCCCGCTTCCTACGCCTCTGGTAATGGGTGTAATTGAGTGAATGTCCCATTAATTAGTAGTTAGAAAATGCCTTGGACTAGCTTCCTTATTACACATCATTCAACTTCAAAAAATATATTTAGAAAAGTATTATTTACAGCTTGTTTATGAAAACTCCTAGTCCCATTTACCTCTCTTCAAAATTAAAGTACATTAATCACAAAATAAAAGTAAGATAACTTTGAAATATTCTCACTAATTGAAAATACTTTTTGTTCTTCAGTGGTTGTCAAGATTTAAACAAGACATTAAAAGGTCAGATATCGTGTTAACATGGGCAGTAATATACTATAAATTCAACGTTTCTGATTGGTCATACACAAATAACGACAACCAATCAATACCCAGCCGTGGAAGTGACCAGCACACTGTACATACACACATACAGTACATGCTTAATTAGTAATGATCCACAACCAGATGTGACGTAAAAGATATGAACATCACAATTTGACAAATTTAAGTGAGACGACATTCTCTCTTTAATCAAAATCATGTCTTAGCTCACATAACATTCTGTAATGTTTTGCAAATTATAAATGGAAAGCAAAGAACAGGATAACTCTGTTTCACACAGGCCTACCTAGCTGTTCTTAATTTTGTTTTATTTTTTTAACATCTTCAGACAATTTTACAAGATGGCAATATATGGACAGGGTGAGGTAAGATTAATTAAATTGCTTAACATACCATTCAAAACCTGCGCCATCAAAATCATTTACCTATGGGGCTATATCACTGGTATTAATCAATTAATTCATGTTCCGTCTACTCTCTCAGAATACTATTAATCAATTAATTCATGTTCTGTCTACTCTCTCAGAATATTACATTTGATTTCATCTCCTTTGAATGAGATACAAAAGAAAAAATCTCCAAGCTAATCTCCAATACCTTTTAATGGATGTTAATTTATTTCTATCCCAGAGGTTAAAAACCACCTCTAGTCTGTAGAATTGTCGTTTCAAACAGGGAGTTGGACAAATAACTGTTCCAAACAAACACACTTCATTTGTATTAAATGCTTTACCTGCACATGAAACTGTATAAAAGAATGGTCTTTCAACTCTCTTTTATTCTTAGTCCATTTGCAGAAAATAGAACATCCCAGCAAACCAAGAATGACACAATAGCGTTGAGAGTAGTTTTTAACTACAGTACAGGCCCAATTGTAATTACGTGGATTTTCAGTTGAGAGTAGTTTTTACCTACAGTGCAGGCCCAATTGTAATTACATGGATTTCCATTCGATTGGGCTATTGTCTAGAAGTCTCTAATCAACAGCAGCAAAATAAAATATCACTAATATATATATTTAGGTAAAACCTAAAATTGGTGCAAATTTCTGGCTGACAATGATAAACTTGGCACTCGACCACAAGAGTTTGAACAGCAGAAGTTGGATGGTCCATTCTCTACGTAAAAGCCTATGCAAAAGTCAATGGGAATTAATTACGTGCAAAATTGTGAGTGCGGAGTCGTTGAAAAAAGAGATTGACCTTTTGACCCCTTTGTTGCTGTTTACTTATGGGGGGCGTGATGATAAATTCAGTGTATTGTGCACAGGATGATAGCGTTGCAATTAATGTTGTAAACCCGAGCGTACAACTTGTAAAAGTGATGCAAGTGATGCGCAGATACTGGGAAAATCCCCATGAGCGTTTGTTAAGATGCGAAAATTGCATTGTTGCGCACTATAATCGTTCGAATTTGACTTCTAAACACCTTGTTTTTGCTAATATTATTACATACAAATTATACGCATCGTACATAAATAACATGCACATAGGACACACAATTTTGCGTTAATACGCTCAAGGCTGCACAGAGGATGCAGATACACATTCAAAATATGTCAAGAACTTCTTTAAGCAAGCATTCTATCTTCTAATTGCTTGGAAATAATGCTTTATGTGCGTTCTACATTTTTGTCAAAACGCTCGAAAAAAATGTGTTAAAACTTTATTTTAGAATGTAAAATGTGTATCCTTTCAGGATAGCAATTGAGTTATTACAATATTCACAATGTGTAAAACAAATTCAAGTTTCAGTGTGCTGATTTTTACGTTAAAATATTTAAGTCTTCATATTGATAATCAATTTGCCCAAAAAAATTTCCATCTACATACAATGCAATATTATGCAACAACCCCGAAACATCAAACTTTTATTTCCGATACCAACTTCTCTCCTTATCTTGTAAACATGAAAAACTTCGTCCTCCGTATTAAGAAGATGTTCATGAATTAAATGATGTTATCACTGAGTAAAACTTATTGTTACAAATGTCTACTAAAAATGGTTATTTTCTTTAAGTTTTGGCTCTGTGGCTTTTTACAGTGGAATTCCTGCGTAGAACTGACTTTTTGTACACTCAGCCTGCTTACGCCTACGCGCGTTTACACAAGATAAAAAGCAACACGGGTGAGAAAATTTCACAGGCGTTTTTCACTTGCGTATACAGCACTGGCATTGGACTGCACTGTTTGAGCATTGCTATTCCAATGTGTTGTCGTTGTTTCTCTCCTACTTTTACAACTGCAACTGGAAACAAACTGACATAGCATACAATTTTCAACGTGCGTCTGCATTAAATGGATCGTCGAAGCGTATTTTCACGCTACGCACAAAAATCTAAAATACGCCCGTTCAACGTGGGATCGGGACCGGATATGCACATCACCATTGTTGCTTATTCTATGGCTTGTGGTGATATACTTTGCACCTGACCAAGTCAACCATACAAGTCGACGTTACAAGTCGTCCATGCGCGGTTTGAACATCTGAAAGTGGATGGACCTTTTCTATATGTATGGCCCTATGCTTTGCGATACTATAAATATATTAAAAAAATTGAATTACAAGTCAAATCATGGGAATTGAATGCACTTCAAGCACCTCTTATGCAACCTCTTTAGGTGTGGATCGTCCAAAAGGTGAAACCAGCCTTTCAGGTCTCTGAGGAAAACAATAATTGATGACCTAACCTATTAAAAATATTTTGTCCAGATAGCAATCTACTACACTGCTTGAAGGCTAAATCTGATTGAAGAGAAAAATGGAAAAAAAGTCATTGCATTACAATCTGGGCCTTTTCGACACATATTTTTTTTTTTTTTTTTTACAACACTTTGGATCCCCTGGTTACACCCATGTACACCCTTCTACACAATTTACCAAACAAATTCTAATTTTTCATCAATAAAAAATACCTACAAAGACTTTTTGAAATGAGAAACTTATGAGGATGGAGTAGAAAATGTATTCAATCTGTCCTAAAGTGATAAGAGCAGTTTACAGTTTAATTAAGTAACATACTCTCTAGCGTTTATCCCCCATTAGGGAGAAGGCTAGCCCTCCCATCAAATTCGGATACAATATTTGAAGGGGACTATCTCACCAGCATTAAAAAAGTGAGGTGGTTGGAGAAGGTCCTGGCAACTCTTGTTTTTTAAAAGCAAAAAACTCAGAACAGCAGAACTCACTTCGAACATCGTTCAGGATTAGATGGAAATTTGTTATTCCCTGGCACATGTCTATCGGTGCAACCAACGGCACAATTCTGGCATAATTATCTTACAAAAATAATCTTATATAACAACATGCAAACGTATGCAAGTCTAATTAAGTGTATAGCAGACGACAGTGTTCTTTTCCTACAGAATGGCGATGCAAACAAAGTCATGTGACATCAGCTGAAACACCCATATTGAAGCTTGCTAAAAATAACCAGAGAACAAAATAATGTGAAACGTTGTTATTAGAGAATAGTTCTCAAATCTATCAACTTGTTGTCAAAACAGTCTGCAATCTACCGGAGGCCCAATCTAAAAGGGCATGTTCTAAACACATCATTTTCTGATTAAACATGAGACTTTGGTCGCCATCTAGCTAGCCTCTGCAACATGCTTTTTTCTTGGAAAATTAATCAAGTTACTGTGGTTATAACTGTTCAGAAAACAACTACTGAGAAACAACCATTATCTATGGGATTAAAAAACTGTATACCTTACTGTATGTTCTATAAATTAATGAGGTCTGGAGAAAAACACATGTTTAAAGCTTCATTCATCATACCAAACATATTCTTGTTATTAATCATTGCACTAAATTTCAAAACCATTGACTTTAGTTGATATGAATTATAATCCATGACGGCAAATAGAGAGGGTTTCCAGTGACGTGTCCAAGGAGGGGGGGAAGGGGGCTATTGGGGCTTAGCCCTAAAAAAATGCCAGACCAGAAAAACCATGATATAATCTTTGCTTAATATTTTCTACTAACAGACTTTCCTTATAAGATAAAAATTCAAAATCCAAAGAAGAATGAATGTGGGAGATATGGTCTCTATTGAAAACTTCTACATCCATCCTTAATGGAGCACACATTATATAAGCTGCTAATCTGATGTTCAACTGAGTAAGGTCTAATTTGAGCAGCATTTTCCTGGCAATATTGGCATAAATGACTTGTAAATGAAATCTTAAGCTTTGATTCTGTCCCACAATTGACAAAGAGAGTACAATTGAAGCCCGTCACCCAATAGGTAAAAATGACTAGATGTAAGCAAATGCATGATGATAATAAATCACAACAACATATTAGACTTTATCTGAAAACAAAAAAAGTTGTGCTAACACACTAGAGCCAACACCATTCAACAATAAGCACTAGCTAGCTGTGCCGTACATTGAGCACATAACATTCTGTTGTCCCTATAAGAATGGAATACTTTCTTGCACATAGTGCTTTGATTATCACCTGTGGTTCAGCACTATAGAAAACTTCTCCCTATGAGAGGTTATTGGTTTCACATACAACATTTTGCAGGGCTAAATTGGTCCCGTTTATGCTATTGACATACAACATTCCTACCTATGTGGTGCATGTGCCTTCTACCCCCTCACCACCTACCCCCCAAAGTAAATATTCTAGCACTTTTATTTTATTCTGGACCCCCTATGTGGTACAGCTGGCCCTCTCTCGATTGTCTCACCTCTGCAACAATAATCTGACACCACCAATGCTGGGTCCCTTTTTGCTAGAGGCCCCCTTTTTGGTAGGTCTCCCTTACAGAAATTTTACCTTGCAGCACGCTTGCAACAAGCTAACAATTTTTAGCTTGCGCAAGCAAGCATAAAATATTTGTTAACATTAGCATAAAATACTTGTTAACATTAGCTTGCGCAAGCAAGCATACAAAATTTGTTAGCTTGTGCAAGCTTGCAAACAGTTTTGCTAGCTTGTGCAAGCTTGCAGATAGTTTTTGCTAGGTTGTGCAAGCTAATTTGTTCCAAATACTAGCTTGCTGCAAGCTTGCATCATGCTTGCACAAGCTAAAAATGTTGGCTTGTCGCAAGCGTGCTGCAAGCTTGCTGCAAGCTAATATTTCTGTAAGGGCTGATCATCAATCACCAAAATCATACAAAAATATATGAGATGACCACAAAGACAGTCCATGCATTGTATGATTCTTTTCATAGAAAATGATTAACTTAAATAAAATCTTGGAAACTTGAACTTGAAAACAAGACATAGAATCAAACTTGTTCTATCTTTTACTACATGAATACAGTCACCATCATTTCAAAAGACAAATCTTAGAATCTTGCAAAATCTTTTAGATACTTGTACATCAATCTATTCCATCTGATCTAAACCTCCCTTTCCTTCTCTTTTCTGCCTTACCTTCCTTTTATTACCTTAACTTCTTTCCCTTATTCACCTTCTCTCCTCCCTTCCCTCTATCCCTCCTCTCTTTCCTTTCTGTCCTAACTCAACCCCTTAGTTTTTAACACCCTCTTGGCACATCTGACTCATGACTGTCTCTGTGCTGTTAAACATCTACAAACCAAACCAAACAGATACTTATACTTAAAACAAAATTCTTAGTACTCCTCATAAACACATAAAAACCAAAAATTATTACCAAATATTCAGAAACTACTATCACCAAACTAATAAGGTGCAAACTATACATTTCACTATCAACAGGTTACACCTCAAAAAAAACTGACATAATCAACTTATCTGTTAAATTCTGAAAATGTATACTTAATTACCCAGTGAATTGACAAAATATTGTTGCATTTTTGGATTGCCTGCTTATTTCCCATATTGTATGTAGGTACCTCTCAGTTTTAATAAAAGCATTAAAATGTTGATGGACAGGTAAGAGGCAACATTGGGTAAATTGCTTTGGTATATCTATCAAAAATAATGAAACAAGCAAAGCCTCCCAGCAAAATTGGTTAAAAACTGACCATTTAAAGAAGCGATATCGTCATATGTGCACAATATTTAGAATTCCTTTCGAATTTTTTGATTGGTTGAAATTTTGCTGCGCGATTCGTTGTCTCGTATTGCAAGGTATATAGTTATTCAAAACGCCTTGGAAGTCACACAAGAGATAGCTCAGATGCTTGCGGCGATCGCAAGTAACATTTTTTTTTCAAATCATGTCGTGAGTTCGAGCCTCGGTAGAATCGTTTATTTTGACTTTTTACTTTCATCTTCTTTTTTTTTTTTCTTAGTAATTTATATTTGGTGACTATCATTGTAGTATTATAATACTAAAATTTCACTTTCGCTTTCTGACAAAAAAGCATTGAAAAAAACAAATAAGTTTCTTGTTACAGTAACGTAATGCGCTGTGTATGTAATTCTGCACACACAACGTACATGCTAGTGTCTGGCTGTACTGTGTGGTACAAACAGACAGAAGATCAGATCTTGCCTCCACAACCGAAAGTGACGTCAAAATATAGTATCTCCCATTTTTACCGTATTTTACTAAGACAAGCCTCCCTCTTTAACAGCTTTTTGAATTCACAGGTTTTGTTTCAAATTCTTTTATGCAGATCTTGCAGTGCATGAATGAGCTGTCAACAATTTTGAGTATACAGTATACCCGAAATGTAGAATCTGATAATCGAATACTACACAAACTAAAAAATAACATTCTTCAAAATTATTTCTAGTAGGTAATAATAATAATAATGATAATACATAAATTCATATAGCGCTAATTTTGTACAAACATTCAAAAGCGCTTCACCTACAAGGAAATTAGATATGAAAACAAAAATAAGAATACAGAAATGACAACATAAATAGAAATACAATGGATCAAGCTGCACATTAGATTAATGTCTTTTTAAACAAAAAAGTTTTAAGCTTAGTTTTGAAGGAGGTCAGGGATATATTATCAATGCATTTGAGTGTAGAGTGAATTCCACAACCAGAACCTTTATAAGCAAAGGCCCTTTCGCCAAGAGTGTTATGCTTAATACGGGGAACAAAAAGGGACTTGAAATGAAAGTCATAGCGGGATGGTTTTTCAACTACCATTTCACATAAATAATTGGGAGCAAGGCCTTTAATACACTTGAAAATTTGTAAAATAATTTTATAATCAATTCTTTGTTTGACTGGTATTACCAGTAAAGGGACTTTAAAACAGCATTAAAGTGAGAAAATTTTGGTAGTCTGAAAATCAACCAAGCAGCACCATCAAGTATTCTTTGAATTCTGTAAAGTTGATAATCAGGTAGTCCAACAAGAATTGAAATGCAGTAATCAATGTGACTTATAACAAAAGCATTAATAAGGATTTTCATGGAATCTACATTTAGATATTTGGCAATCTGACTAATGTTATAAAGACCGTGATAAGCTTTGGAACAAATTTTTGCAATATATATATATACATACATAGGTATAATAACATCATTTTATAATAGTGATGGTTTTGTGTGCTAAATGGGTTAAATGTTATGTTCATACAACGTTCCTTCCAAAGTTGTTACATTAACTTCCGCAGAGCTTTTCAGAAATAATCGCATAATTTGAATGATAAAAGAATACTTTTTCTTAAAAGTTTGAAGGGTAGTTTCCCTCTTGCCTAATATACTTCATGCTCAACCCATTTGAATACACACAAATTAAGTCATACAGTAAAGGTACAAACCATGGTTAATATTTAATCATGAAATAAAAAAAACTGAAATATCATCAATAGAAATCACAAATATCAATTTACTAAATGAGAAAAAAACACTATATACAGTATACCTCTACTGAGAATTCTTTTTTTACAAAGCTATGCCTTATCCCTATATGGATGTATCATTTATTGAATTGCACTTAATCTATATCCACACAAATCTGCATAAAGATTACTACAAATGTTTACAAATGTGATAAAGAATTAACATAATGCAAACAACATTTCTTTGGTGAAAATATTAAAATTGTTTACACAATTAATTGCATCTTACAAAACTGCAGTTTTCTATTCAGTAAAATTATTCACCATGAATTAAAACTAGGAAGACCCTAAAATAATTTACAAACATGTTCAATACAATTAGCTTAATTGATTTATTTACATTCATTTAATACAAATTATATTAAATTAATAACTCTCCTAGTATCAAATGTTATCATTTGTTCATTATGACAAGTCAGATTCCTTTTTGCTAAGGGAAGTGGTGTTCGGATTGACTGAATGGGTAACTCGCCATAGGGGCAAGGGGTGGAAATGGTGGAATTACCCCCTCCCCCCCCCCACCCTCACCACCACTCCCACAAAAGATTTTCTAAGCATTTTTATAATTTGAAAAGATATTAACATGCTTGAATTATATTTATAATGATGTAAAGGGTGTTCATTTCTTTGCCCCCAACCATGTTTTACCCCTCCAGCTCAAATCTCCCAAGCCTATGTTGAGTGTACTTTAACACTGACAGTCAAATTTATTATGCACCAGAAGGTTAGCCAAAAACAAGAGTAGGGTGTTAGAAACGGTCATAGTTTGCAAAAAAACTTTACAGGGAGACATTGGTAAGGTGGGCTCATTGATTTAATTTACGTGCAAGAGATACTGTATGAAGAATGTGTAAAACTTCAGATTATGAGCTGTTGAAGAATTAGAACTTCTAGAGACAATTTAAATTTGAGTTTATATTGAAGAAGTTGGGCCATCATTGAAGAGATACTTCCCCATAAGCAAGTCACCGTGACTTTCTTTCTCATAAATTAAAAGCCACATGATAAAATTCTTCACTCTCTTAGCTACAGTTGCTTTATGTCTGATACTCCGAAATGGTTTTGAGAATATAGGCAAACAGCTACCCCCTTGAATGCTGACACTTTTTAATCCATCCTACAAAATCTGAACTGACTATCCATATAATATTCAACAATTATGAAATTTGAAACCTGAAACCAATCTCACATTAAAGATAAATGTTGGTATATTTCATTTGAATATAATTCTCCTTTAAGGAAGACTACAAGCTGATTATTTTTTTTGCCAAAATAACATTTTAAAGTGATGTTCTGATCTGGATTAAAATTTCAAAATGCTTTTGGAAGACTTTTATGTCGTATTCATCAAATTTGTATCAGAATTATTTAGATATTGACTAGATTTAAAGATGCACTTCATTGCATAAGCATCAAAAAGGGGGAAATCAGAGGGGGTAGTAAAGATTCTATGAGAGGCCTAGCGGGATATCAAACTACAATGAATGCTATTTAATGGGAAAGATTAACACTAGTGGGCCTGAGGCCTAGGGTGGCTCTTGACATGCTTGTGAACAGCAAGAGGCAAAATTACCAAAATCATTTTATAATCTACTAAACCTTTTGCTAAACCTTTGCAAAGCATTTAGCAAAAAATTGGTAAAAATTGGTTAACATTGACCTTTTCACAACTTGAACATTTTCAGGTCTTAGTATGCAAATTTGTCATGTATAAGCATGCCCATACTCAACAACTGCAACATCTCTTCTTGAAAGTGCCTATATTACATCCATTAATAGCTTCAGAAAATTGATAGGAATTTCACAATTGTTTTCTTATTATATAGCATCTGAGTATATTTCCCAACATGGAACATCTAAGTGTACGAGCAAATATGGAGGCATTAGCTGTTTTTACTACAAACCAACTTAACTAAACCAAGCTAGTTTCACAACTATTAATAGTGCCGGAGGGCAGAGCTGTACAAACACACAAGCAAGCAAATGGTGCTAAAGCAAACTTCTTAAGCTGTGGGGAAAATTTGAGAAGTTTATTTGCGGAAATAGTTTTGGATAATTTTCAGGCCTGAGAGAGATTTCGTGTTTCCATGATGTGTCTAATGGGTTAACTATAGCTTCCTGGATGATGTGGGGCTGAAATTTGTGAAACAAAGTATGCTCTCAGCTTTTTTAATAATTCCCCTATGGATTGAGTTTTTTTCTCTGGTCTGGGGGAGGGGTGGGGACTTATATAATGCTGGGAACTCTAGGCCTCACCATCCCTAAATTGATACCGCTCATTGCTAATGCTTCTTTTGCTCATACAGTTAGATGTCCCCCCCCCCCACCCCATATACACCCAGCATTTTTATATTGTGAAATATACCTCAGATGCTATGTAATAGGATACTTCACCACCACTATCTTCCCCATATATGTCCATACAAATACATCCATGGAATCATCCGTTCGTCTAAGACACATAAAAAAGTATGTAGCTGCTTTAAAAAATATGGAAGCTGGAATTAAGAGAGAAATTACAATTTTGTTCATTATATTATGATAGATAAAATGAAAACATGATTACAGTATTTCTGTTACAAGCAATAACTGGCATGCACAGAGAGCAATTAATTAAAAAATTCTTTTTTACCAAAATATAGGAATGTGTGGGTAAGACACCAAATTTTCTTTGCATTAAATTATTGATCTTCTGGTTCTATACTTGATACAGATTTTGTATATTTCAAAACATTTCACTCAAAACTTTAATTGAAAACAAAATACAGCTGAAAAATTCCAACAACAAATAGGTCAAGTAAAGTGACCTATGTAATGCAATAATTAACATACTAGTATTTCTTAATGATTTTTGCAGTTCAAATTCCGCTTAAATTCTTATACAATTTGCTTACAGAAGAGAAAATCTTTTAACATCCCTTTAGTCAAAATCTTGCATCCCCCAAATAGTGAAGCTTCCAAACAATGCTACCCTAGACATTAACAAACTTTTAACTGCCACGGATATAGAGCAGGGAGATGGGGGGTTTATGTTACATGAATCTGAGGGAAAGTATATTTCAGCATCGTTGGACTGTCCCTTAATTGTGCCAAGGGCCCATTGATCCATTCCTCTGAGGGCCCTCCCTTCCCACTACTTTTAATCCCTGGGCCCTCTCCAGCTATTTGATGGCATGTACCAAAAATCAGGGCCCCCAAAGCATGCCAGTCCGACCGCACTACCAAGTGGAGGCAGAAGAGAAAAATCTTTTAACATCCCTTTAGTCAAAATCTTGCATCCCCCAAATAGTGAAGCTTCCAAACAATGCTACCCTAGACATCAACAAACTTTTATTTGCCACGGATATAGAGCAGGGAGATGGGGGGTTTATGTTACATGAATCTGAGGGAAAGTATATTTCTGTCCATTAATTGTGCCAATGGCACAAGGGCCCATTGATCCATTCCTCTGAGGGCCCTCCCTTCCCACTACTTTTAATCCCTGGGCCCTCTCCAGCTATTTGATGGCATGTACCAAAGATCAGGGCCCCCAAAGCATGCCAGTCCGACTGCACTACCAAGTGGAGGCAGAACATTGAACTGGAGTCTGGACCACACCTTTACAGAAATATTAGCTAGCAGCATGCTTGCTGCAAGCTTGCAGCATGCTTGCACAAGCTTGTAGCATGTTTGCACAAGCTAAAATTGTTAGCTTGTCGCAAGCATGCTGCAAGCTAAAATTTCTGTAAGGGCACTTCACTTGGATAACACTTAATCTGATAACTACTGTAGGTTATCATCTGATTGGTAAAAATGTTGCGTGTCCATAGACAAATTGTAAGATAGTTCACTTGGCTTGACAAATTTGATGTAACTTACGGGCTCTCAGTCGAAAAGTGAAGGTGTCTTTTAGCTAATTCAGAAGTTTGCCTGAAGTTCCTTATTTTTCAGAGCATTGCTTCCACCATTATGAATATTTTAACAAATATATGCAGCTTGCTTCGCCATTACAAATATTTACCAAATATCACAAAAGGTAGAGAAATAACTCAAAATAGTACAATAGGATAAAGCTAAATCGCTTTAAAATCTATAAAACATTGCAAAACTATAAAACAAAATTCCATCAAAATTGTTATAAATTTGGCTCTTTTAATTTTCAGGCATTAACAGGCAGTTCTGTAAACATTTTTTTTTTTTTTTGCAGGAAGACCATCATTACCCCAATCAAATCCATTGCTTTACATGTTCAAATGGAATACTTTGAAGGAAAGGAAATTGTAATGATATAATAATATAAAAAAATTATAACCATGCAAATAACATCAAACTACAGACAACATTTCTTTGGATACAGATTTGGAACTGTGTGCCACATTCTATAGCCATGTGCTTAAACTAAAAATATCATCTTCAAAACCTTAATTCTTAAATTATGTTGCAAACAACAGATAAAGGTTAAGATAATATGATTTTGCTTCTGAAAAACATAAGTATTTGGTAAAATGATGGACGTGACTTGTATTACAGCAGGCTCATCAAATTTGCAGGAAATACAAATATCAGAATATCATATTCAAAAGATGCACCACAATAAGAAGTAAGAATGTAAATGCCAACTGGTGCTCTGCTGCGACGGACATGAATAAATGGTGCTCTGCTGCCACGGACAGGAATAAATGGTGCTCTGCTGCTACAGACAGGAATAAATGGTGCTCTGCTGCCATGGACAGGAAAAAATGGTGTTCTGCTACTACAGACAGGAATATATGATGCTCTGCTGCCACTGACAGGAATAAATGGTGTTCTGCTGCTACAGACAGGAATAAATGGTGCTCTGCAATAAAAAAACCTCAAAAGCCACTATGCAGATAAGCACAAAGCACAGATTGCGCAATAACAACAAATTTCGCTTTGGTAGAGTAACATGCGTAGTGTTAGTTCAAGATCATGAATGTTCTGAAACAAAGAGTTCCCTTCTTTCATTTTTCATCTGAAATTAAACAAAAGTTCTTTCCATAATTTTCGTACAGATAGAGCTCACTGATTTCTGTAAGAGATCTGGTCCAATCCCTTATTTGTCCTCTACTATCGTATGAAATATGCCGATAAGATGATGATGACTCATAATGGATGTTATGCACCATAAAACTTAAAACCCCTCTGATGATTTTTGATTCTGCCATGCTGTTTGATTGCACACTGGCAATGCAGCTGTTTGACAACAAATGTGATGACCAATACAAAAGGACTGATCCATTTTCACTCAGACAGGGGGAGAGGAATTGCTTACTTTCGTTCCATGCCTTTTTCGCACTAATCTCTCATGATCATATTCCGCTGAAAAGAAAAAGATAAACAGAAAAAAAATCAAAATTAATTAAATGAAAGTTATGTATGTATGTATGTATGTATATGCGTGCATTTAGACGTAAACGCACGCATTTACATACATATATATATATATATATATATATATATATATAAATATATATATATATATATATATATATATATATATATATATATATATATATATATATCTAAAGCAACTACCAAGCAGAGTTGCAGAGTTGTCACGGAGATATGCACTTTATAAAACTAGGAAATGTATATTAATTATAGTCAGATCCTACTTGTGCAAAAATTTCCTAGTTGATTCCCCTTTAAAAATATATACATGGTTGTAGGGCTGTTCTTGCAAATCTCTATGATGCTTACAGCCAGGTGGTTATTAACGTGCCTCAATGAAATCTTTAAAACTTACATGCCCCCATTTTCCTTTACTTTAGCTTCAAAATGTTTGTAATTTATTAACTCAAAATGAAAGTTTGGATTCAATCATAGGAGAATTTGACCATCTCATATATGAAACAGCTATTTGTTGCAATGCCTGACCTATATTCAATGTCTGATAAAATAAAAAAAAAAAAATTGTTTGGTGATATACATCCAAATGCTAAAGATACAAATCTCCTTTGAATAAACAACATGAAAGCTTACCAGTCCCAATGCTATCATGGAAAAGCACACATCAAAATAAGGACAAGGGTAATCAAAATAGGTTACTGGAACATGAATCTTGATATAAATATGTTTTCATGTATAATATGTTAAAAATTGAGAAGTGAAGAAAAAAATCTTTAAAAACTTATCACATGCTAATGACATGTAGACTTTCTTTACTGCCCAGCAGGTGCTAATAACATGTGGACTTTCCTTACTGTCCAGCAGGTGCTAATAACAGGTAGACTTTCCTTACTGCCCAGCAGGTGCTAATAACATGTAGACTTTCCTTATACTGCCCAGCAGTATAGGTCAAGGGGGAGTGGAATGGTTAAGGTCAAAAACGTTGGGGTGCAAAGGACCTTGATAACATATTTCTGACAAAACGGGTTCTATGGGGATCTATACCCCCATTTGCTCCCCACAGTAATGCTACTGCTGCGGGATTTTGACATGGCCAACATTGGTCTGGTTTATATATGTTATTGACATATAACCAGGGGTGTGTTTTAAAACAATCAACAAAGAGTGAGGGTAAATGCCACAGTCAAAATGTCCAGAAAATATTGAAAAGCAAAAACTAAAACACAACGTACAAAAATAAGATGAAATGTGTAGCAATTATAATGCTGGGATCAGGGGTGGCGGAAGATGTTCGAATCTGGGTGGCCACATGCAGGACTTGAGGGGCACTTTCCGACTGAAGTACTTTGGGAGCATGTACGCCAGCATTATAGCTGTAAGGGTAATTATGCAAATGTAAAATCTATAACTTGTATCAGTTCTAAAATTACTGGTGGTCATTTTCCTTTTTTTTAAATTGTAGTACGAAAATGTGTCAATTTTCTGTCATGGACCAAAATTTGCGAAAATAGGAAAATTTCATACCAAGATAAAAGAAATAGAATAGTCTCAAAATCTGAAGTATTGAAATCATGTTTAGTAAATTGTACTGATCATGTTTTGGAATATTAAATGTCCTAAGCAATATCAAAAGCCTGTCCTTGAATAGTTCAAGAGAATTTTTATAATTTTCACAGCTTGGGTTGCTTGCACATAGTAAATGTTTGTGATATACACTATAATCTGTCAATAAAAGATCATTTATAATAAAGTGACTCATAATATTTGAAAGAAAACTCAACTTTTATCTCTGTAAAGGGACACGTTTTGAACTTTGAAAAGATACATGACTCACTAATGAAGTTTGGGGCGGCTCGCATGCTTTGCAGCTCTAGTGAGGTTCTATTTTAAAGAGTTTTTACAAATTAAGATCGGGAAAATAAAGGAAGGCAGACGTAAAAGATTCTGTGGTTCCGGTGCTTTTTTTTTCATGCTGATTGATTTTGTATTAACTGTTATGTCATTGCATGGCATGAAATATTTGACATAATACGAATCGTTCTTGAGATATCGTGTTTACAAGCTCTTTTCAGCAAAATCATATTAAGCCCCGCCCACCATATATATTAATAAAATTCAATGCTTTTTTAATTTTTATAAAATGAACACGTACAAAATACCTAAAATCATAATTCTACAAAATGTGAAACAAAATAGACATGTAATTCTTAAAATATGAGCATTTCAAGATTTTAACATTGGGCTCCACGTACTCATTAATATGCAAGATATCACCACTCAAAACAATAGTGCACATCTACAGATCATGAGCTATCTGTGTACCAAATATGATGTGAATCGACTTTACCATTCTTGAGATACTGTGCTTACAAGCACTTTCCAACAAAATCATGTTAGCTCCACCTACTATGCATATCAATGAAATGCAACAAATTTGTACCATCAACACACACTACAGTAGTTAACAACATAATTATACCAAATATAATACAAAGCTGTGTATTATATTTGGTGTAATTATGTTGTTAGCTAGTGCGTAAAGCAGACACGCGGTTGTAAAAATATGAGCATTGCAAGATATTTACATTTAACCCCGCCCACTTATCAATATGCATGACATCACCACCAAAAACAATAGGGCACATCTATGGACCATGGGCTATCAGTGTATTACATATGACATGAATCCGGAGTATGGTTTTTAACATATTGCGCTTACGAGCTTGCTGTCACAGACACACATACTGTACATACACACGCACATACACACGTCAGCATGACTGCATAGGTTCCTTATGTTATTAGCATCGGAACCAAGAAAGTCCAATTTAGGCCTGGCTGTTGGGCCCTCAATGTTGTCTTTAGGGGAAATTAGAAATAGATGTATAATTTCACAATTTTAGTCTCTTTCAGGATGATTATTTGTAGTACTTTCTTTAACAGTGCAATATGAAAAGATCAGATATATGATCTACTGTTTGAATGGGCCTGTTCTTTCAAGTTCTCTGAAAAAAGGGCACTTAATTTTCCTCTCACAGAAGGAAACTTTTTCCTATGAAAAAGGGCACTTTTCCTCCCTAAAAAAGGGAGTACAAAATTGCTTTGAAAGTTGCTTTGAATTTGAAGGCAACCTGACCACCCCACCCCCGATTAAGCCACCCCTACAAATTACCCCTGCATATGTTTGCCTCCCTCATGACAGAGCTGTCTCTATATGAGTTATTCCGCTGCAATAATGAATAGACAACTTTCTTGTTTCATATATTTTTCATTGCAGAAATAATCAAATTAGGTTCACATTTTCACTAACAGACCCCAAACTATGATTGGTGTGCAATTATGTTCATGTACATTGGGATGAGATCACCCTCCGGGTGACTCACCCCAATGCACGCACATGAACATAGTTTGCCCACCAATCATAGTTTGGGGTCCTTATACTGACTACTAACACTTTCTCGAATTGCAAATATAACAATGATATTACACATGCATGCAAAGCACACCATATACAAGCATCACGCAATGATTCCCAAAACGTCGCTCTCATGTATTATTCAATGGCATTTGTTGAAAATGGCCAATAGAATGAATATCAGCCTATTTGCTGACATCAACTTGTTGAACTTTTGTTTGACACATACTGTGTCTATAGGCCTATATATGTGTCAATGAATTCTGCGCACACACAGGCATATCCAGAAAATAATTAGAGTCGTGACATTTTATAACTTGACTTTTCGTTATCAGAATGCGAAATGTGCAGCTTAGCATAATACTCATTCTTAAAAAAAGATGCTGAAAAATACCTCCAAATGCTCTTTTCTTTCAAGACCTGTCTAATTCTTTGAATTTTGAAACATTAGGCAAATTTAAGAGGGAGGACGCAAGGACAGATCAAGACCTGAAGATTTTTATGGAATACCTAGACCTAGGCTTATATGTCCCACATGTTAGAATGTTTCAAATAACATGAATGTTTTTCAAGATAATTAAGATTCATGAAATTTTTGCAAGAATCAGCATAACAAGGTGAGGGAGCCTGTGGCAGAGTGAAGGTAGGTCAGGGAGTTAGTGTTGAGCAGGAGAGGCTGTGCTGTCGAAGAGTGTTTTGGCGAGTTTGCCTCTGGGGGTGGTGGTATTGGAGCCCCACAGGGGGTTGTGGGTGTTGAAGTCACCAATAAGGATGAAAGGGGAGGGGAGTTGAGAGATGAGGTTGTTTAGGTTGGTTGGCTAAATGTTGGCGTTGGGGGAGATAGATATTGCAAAGAGTGAAGGTTTTGTGGAGGAGATAGACATACAGATGGCCTGAAGGTCGGTCTTCACATGACTAGGGCTGTGTGAGATATCGTGTCTAACGAGAATGGAGACGCCCCCACAGGCCCTGTCGTTGGCCTTTTGATGCTTATGGTAGCAAGCGAAGTTATTGAGGGAATAATGGTCAGTGGTTTTCAAGAAGGTTTCTTGTAGGCAGAAGATGACCGGGTTGAAGGTGGTGGCCAGTAGGTTAACTTCTTCCGAATTGGCCTTAAGGCTCCTGATCTTCCGTTGTATAATGTTGTGAGTGTTATTGTAATTGTTTGTGTTGCACACCATAAGGAGGCGGGGGATTATTTAAAGGAAGGTCTGTTTGTCTGGGTTGGCTTGTTTTTTTCTTTGGATCTGTCCTTGTTTCTTTGGGAGCGGTTGTTTTTGAAAGTTGGGCGAGAAGTATGTTCAGTGGATTCATTAATTGAACAATCCATGTTCTCTTCAGTGGCATACATGTTGGTGGGTTGTTTGCTGATTAGTTGTTTGTTGGCCAGATTTGCGTGAGTTTAATGTTTGATGGCATTTGCGGTGTTGGGGTAGGAAACGGCGGGGGTCTTAGAAAAGGAAGGAAGGTTGGGGAGAGAAGTGGTGGTGGAGGTGGTTTGGGTAATGGGTGTGGTTGGGTTGTTGGCAATGGTAATGGGCATATGACTGGGTAAGAAGAGCCAGGTGAGGTCAGTTTGGGCATGTGAGTCAATTTTAGTTGTGTTAGGGGAGGGGGGGGGTATTGGTGTTTGAGAAGGCTATGTTCAAGTAGGAAAGTCTGGTGTGGAGGGAAGCGAGGAATTGCTTCCTGGCCTCCGGGTAAGTGGTGCTGGGATTAAGGGTTTCCAGATTGGTTATCTGCTTTTCCTGAAGCCAGGTGGGGCATTTTTTTGAGAAGGAGGGATGGTTGGCTAGGTGAGTAACCATTTCAATTGGTGCAGAGTGGGGTGTTGGTGCAGGGGACGCTGTGATGGTCCGGGGCTCCACAGTTGCCACAGCGTGTTTGGCTGCGGCAGGAGTTTTTTTCCATGGCCATACCTCTGGCACTTATGACAACAAAGGAGGTTGGGAATGTAGGGGGTGACTGGGATTCTCGGATAGCCGTCAGTGATGTGGGAGGGGAGAGTTGGTGTGGCTAAAGTCAGGAAGATGGTATTAGTGGGTGTTTCGGCATCGTCTCTCTTGAGGACGAGACGGCAGGCTTCAGTAACGTGTTGGCTGGCAAGTTTCTCAATGAGGTCTTCATCGGTAAAGTAGTCAAGGTTCTGATTACGCCTTTGCAGGAGTTCAGGGAAAAGAAGGAGGTGGGGATTTTAACATCGATACCAGTATTAGCTAGGGTTTTGGTGGTGAGGAGGGTGGTGGCTTAAATGTCCATGGTGCGGTGCAGTACACCAGGAGATCGCCGAATCTGAGGGTAGAAACTTTGGGGAGGGTACTGACAAGGCCGTGGAGTGCCTTGTGTATGAAGGGGGAAACTCTTGAAACTGTCTGGTTTATTAATGGCCTGAATGATTAAAATTTTGAAGACTGGGGCTCAGGAATGGTCAATGGAGGTAGCAGGTGGGTCACAGGGAGGGGAAAGAGAGTCATGGTCAAGGTCAACTTCTGGCAGAAACGTTTGGTAATGATGGAAAAAAATACCAAGGGCCAAGAGACCAGAGGCAACTAGAACAAAAAAAAACCTGTGGAACTACTATATAAGAATCACTGTACAGGTATCAAAAAGGAAGTGAAGGCCTAGTCACAATGGGAGGGGAAAACCAAAAAGAAGATGAAGGTGCAAAACAAAAGTGTAGGTGGAAATGTGTGAGGTAGTGTGTAATCCGAATGAAAAGTTTGAGAGAATAGGAAAGAATTCACGTTGCTCCCAACACATCGCATTCGTGATAAAAACACCCAAATAGAGACCCAATAGACTAACTTGCTTGAATGACACCCAAATAAAGACCCAATAAAACTAACTTGCTTGAATGGCACCCAAATAGAAACCCAATAAAACTAACTTGCTTGAATGGCACCCAAATAGAGACCCAATAAAACTGACTTACTTGAGTGGCACCCAAATAGAGACCCAATAAAACTAACTTTCTTGAATGGCACCCAAATAGTCCCAATAAAACTAACTTGCTTGAATGGCACCCAAATAGAAACCCAATAAAAGTAACTTGCTTGAATGGCACCCGAATAGAGACCCAATAAAAGTAACTTGCTTGAATGACACCTAAATAGAGACCCAATAAAACTAACTTGCTTGAATGGCACCCAAATAGAGACCCAATAAAAGTAACTTGCTTGAATGGCACCCAAATAGAGACCCAATAAAACTAACTTTCTTGAGTGGCACCCAAATAGAGACCCAATAAAACTAGCTTGCTTAAATGGCACTCAAATAGAGACCCAATAAAACTAGCTTGCTTAAATGGCACTCAAATAGAGACCCAATAAAACTAACTTACTTGAATGGCACCCAAATAGAGACCCAATAAAACTAGCTTGCTTAAATGGCACTCAAATAGAGACCCAATAAAACTAACTTACTTGAGTGGCACCCAAATAGAGACCCAATAAAACTAACTTGCTTGAATGGCACCCAAATAGAGACCCAATAAAACTAACTTGCTTGAATGGCACCCAAATAGAGACCCAATAAAACTAACTTACTTGAGTGGCACCCAAATAGAGACCCAATAAAACTAACTTGCTTGAATGGCACCCAAATAGAGACCCAATAAAACTAACTTACTTGAGTGGCACCCAAATAAAGACCCAATAAAACTTACTTACTTGAATGGCACCCAAATAGAGACCCAATAAAACTAACTTGCTTGAATGGCACCCAAATAGAGACCCAATAAAACTAATTTACTTGAGTGGCACCCAAATAGAGACCCAATAAAACTAGCTTGCTTAAATGGCACTCAAATAGAGACCCAATAAAACTAGCTTGCTTAAATGGCACTCAAATAGAGACCCAATAAAACTAACTTACTTGAATGGCACCCAAATAGAGACCCAATAAAACTAGCTTACTTGAGTGGCACCCAAATAGAGACCCAATAAAACTGACTTACTTGAGTGGCACCCAAATAGAGACCCAATTAAACTAACTTACTTGAGTGGCACCCAAATAGAGACCCAATAAAACTAGCTTGCTTAAATGGCACTCAAATAGAGACCCAATAACTTTTTCAATTTCTTCATGCATTTACCAGAAAGAGGTACAAAATCTGATTGAATCATTTTTTTGGAACAGCTTAGTTTTCAATATATTTCGCATCAGGATGATGTAAAGCCAAGAGAATAAGACAGCCAAACTAATAAAAAACTTAATTGTCTATAAAGTAACTGTTATCAACTTCTTATCAACATTTTCAAATATTTTTCTTTAACATAAGAATTTCAAGTAGATGGACCTACAGGAGTGTAAGATGTGTCCCTCCTCACTGTGGGTGTGCAAGAACCCAATCAATTTCCTGGTTACAAGCAGAAAAATTGCACTGGTAAGTTAAGTTTCCATCAAAAGTTCATGCTGCTAATCGGGAAATCTCCAGATGGCCTGTTCAGGAAATTTCCTTTATTTTGGGATAATTTGGGGAAATGTTGCCAAATTTTACCAATAATTCCAATAACTTTACCCAATTTTCCCTCAATTTTGGCCATTTTTTTCTTTTTTACTTAAATTTTCTGTTAATAATTTCCCAATTTTACCTCCCAACCAAAAAGAAAGCATGCAACCGGGAAGTTTGCCACCCTCTGTTCCCCACTTCCTACACCTCTAATTGAATTACAATCTTTTACCTGAATTTTCTCAATTATCAGTAAAAACATTAGATAAACATTTTTATTCAATATCAAATGAAAAAGCAAATGCATATGCTAAACTTTACAAAAGGATTTTAAATATCACTTTCATGCTTAAAGCAGTTTTCATACATTCATATAGCTTCTTGTTTTTATCATCATTTTAGTCTATTCTCATATCTTGTCATTATATGTACGTTTCATTTCTTTCGTTATAACACAAAGCACAAATTTCATCATCAGATGCAGAAAAAATGTAGATGAGTTCATGCTTGAAGTACTTAAAGATAAACAATGATCCCCATCATAACAAGTAAGAGTACAAAAGGAGCTAGACTTGGAGACTTTATACATTACAATACCAGTCTGGGACCATTTTGACCTGGGGGGGGGGGGGGTAAAATATAAGATTCACAGCATAGGGGCCGGAAACAGGGGGACATGGGCCCATGCCCCTAACTTTTCAAAACTGGGTATTTGGCCCACAGCTTTGAACTTACAAATGCATCAATTAGACACATAATATTTTTTTCAATAAGAAAATCAGATTACTGGAACAAATTTATTCATTCTCATTCAGATGACCATAGGCCTATGAACATACATGACACAAATGAAAAGAGTTTTTGTAAGAAAACAATCGATCTTACTGACGCAGAAATCACTTCAAGAAGAATACTTCAGGCAGCAATACATCCATGCTTTGGATCTACTTTTTGCTGAGTTGAATCGACGACGCTTCAACCAAGAGACCTTAAATACGATCCTAAAGATGGTGTACCATCTGACACTGCAGCCAACCTGCCAAAAGAGGAGCCGTAACTACCCTGCCATAAGTACAACAACTTTATTTAAATGACGTCAACATTGAATGCTTATGAACACACTTGTCCATGGTATACCCAAAGTGGTTAGGAGTGTTGGAAGGAATTAAAGACAAGGGGTAGAAACTCCAGTGACGGCACTCTGCATTTAAGATTTCTAATGAGGATCTGAAAAGTAAAAGCATAGAGAAAAGTATTCAGTTCCATATCAAGGGTGAAAGAAGATATTTGAATCTAGAAGGCAGGAGGAGGGGAGGGATGGGGGTACAGAATTTAGCAACCACTTTTACGACTGACATATTTTGAAAGCATTATAACTTTAGGGATAATAATGTGCCCCGACTGTGACATAGGAAAACTTCTAAACATTTACGGTGAGAATATTACTGATGAACTTTTTTTTCCTTTTCTTCTTAAATTTACAGCCATGAAAATTGTGTATTTTAGATCAAGATATTTAGAGAAAATAGGAAATTATCATACCAAGATCTACAAAAGTTGGGAATTTTATAGATCATAAGTCTCAAAATTGGAAATATTTACAGAACAGTCACTCATATTGATCATGATTCGGAATATCTAATGTCCCAAACAATGTTAAAAGCAAGTACAAGAGGTCCTTAAAATGGTTTAAGTTTTTCATCATTTTCACACTCAGCAGCTCATTCTTCAGTGAGTTAGTGGCAAGAGCCCCCATTTTTTCCCCCATACAATTTAAAAGTGCCTACCATTGTGATTTGGTAGCTTGCACATGGCAACTGTTTTGTTATACTTTCTTCAATCTGTCAACAAAAAGATCAGTTATAATAAAGGACTTGCTTCATAATATCTGAAAAAAAATTCAAGTTTGATTTCTGTAAAGTTAACGGACACTACTAATTTAATAAGGTGGAGGAGGGCACGTCAGTCTATGACAAAGTTAGGAAGGGGCTAGGCATACTTCATTATATGTTTGCCCAGGGCCCCATTTCAAAGATGCGCCACTAAATTATAAGAAGGTAGATAAGCATTGGCAGATGCAAATGCCCTGATTTTTTAGAATGAAATAGTCTAATGCATGGTTGTGTTTGGCCCCAGCGCAGCGTAACTTAGGGAAAAGTGTATGCGCACGTACCCACAGTGAGCGACCCCTGGTTCCACCACCTATGGTTCCAGTAATTTAGTGTTAAAATCCTGCAAGTATTTGTTCCTTAATAATATCAATTTTAAGGGCAACTGCTGCCCCCACCCCCTCCCTGTGGTTCCGACATCATTAGATGTTGCATAAAAGACCTTGTTTAACAACAGACTGACAGATATCCATCATCTGCTAATAGCACATGTAAAAGTTGCTGATATTTTAGCAATGGATGGATCAGGCTAATCAGCACTGGAGGCATAGGAATTAAGGGTCCCCTCAGGGATGGGGCAAGATTCTTAAAACTTCTTGGTTACAAGCGGAAAAATGTACTTGTAGATAAAGTTTTATCAACGTTCAAGTTGGTGCTAATCTGAAATCTCCTATTTTCAGGAAATTTCCTTCATTTTCAGGCAATCTTTTTTTCTTCACTTTATCAGAAATTTCCTTCATTTTGGGCAGCTTAGTCCATTTTTCAGGGTAATTTCATTAATTACCAGGATGTTTTAATTAAAGTTTGCTCATTTTCAGGAAATTTTTTCAACTTTTGGGAAATGTTGCCAGATTTTACCAAAATTCCCTATAATTTTACCCTTTAAATAATTTTCCCTTCAAATAATTTCTCAATTTCCCTTCCCAACTGGGAAGGTGAAGGCTTTTAGGCAATGCTGGCCCTGTTAGGTTGGTATCATCAACTTATGATTAAATTTGTGAGTGTTGCAATATGTAAAATTCCGTTAAATTTAGGCCTATTTTTAGCCCCAAATCTGCTAAAACCAGTTTCCTGGGGCTTCACTTTCTGGCTTTGTCCCTTTACCCACTGGGCCCTTAAGCAGGCCCCTGGATCCCATGCTAATATAGGCTTGTCCCCCCCCCCCCTCAACTTTAAAATGTTCCAGCACCATTAATTTACAGATGACCTCAAATCAACATATATTCCATTTGAAACTGCCTCCCTGAAAGGATTAACCTGCTTTCTAAACCTTAAAATTAACCAACCTGATAATTTACCAACTAATCTGAAATAAGCACCGTTAATTTACAGATGACCTCAAATCAACATATATTCTATTTAAAACTGCCTCCCTGAGAGGATTAACCTGCTTTCTAAACCTTAAAATTTATCAACCTGATAATTTACCAACTAATCTCAAATTTTACAGACGAGTCTGGAAAATTGGGGTGTGTGTGTGTAAATTTACGCCCATGAATAGGAACATGTTTAAAACATGAGAATATTGAAGTCATGCAGCCAGATTGTTCAGATGTTACAATAAAATTTGATGTTTTCTAATTTCAATACTTGGAATTATTCAATGTGAAACACAAAAACAGTATTTTTTTTAAATGTTTGAATTTTCATAATGACTGTTTCGTGCCTAGAAGCCTAAAGTATAGCAGCAACTTGACATTTGAAAGGCAAAAATGTACGTCACAACACATAGGAAGAAGGAATATTATACAAGTCAAAATTCCAGTCAAAGAGAGCTATAATACACAATATAGCCTACAGTACAAAATACAAAATCATGAAAACGCAGAATGTGGAAATGCAATGTTTCATTGTTCACGTTTCTGTGCATGTCTATATGATCCCAAAATGTTTAATCTTAGCTTCCAATACTTTACTATGAACATGTGTAAATTTTGTCAAACTTTCAAAACGGAGCTGTTTTTTTATCTCGCCCCCTCCCCCTCTATCTCTTGGTGTCTTAGTTCATGTATTAAATACAATAATATCGCACAAAGTGTTAATATATTACAAAAAGATTATTTTATATTTTTAAATTTTTCTCTGAAGAACACCCTTTTTCTGAAAAAGTACTCTTTGAAATCTAAAAAAATAATAAGCACTTGGAATTTTAAAGCTCGTTAGAACCCCAGAACGGTTCTGACTATTTGAAGAATCTATACTCTTAGGAGGAAAAAACCTGATGTAGAACGTCGCATCCCCATTTTCATGAGGTGCAGGAATGAAGTGCCCTTTATACAAAAAACGACCCCTCTCTCTACGGGCATGCATAAAAATTATATTTTGACTCATAATATTCCCATAAATTCTGCTGTTTAAAGTAGGCTATTTCAAAAACAAAATTTTATTGCAAAATTAAAAGAATAAAACGGGCAGCTTCTAATTTACAAAGAACGGTTGAAAGTCTTAATAAAATTATGATTTTACCCATGTTTTATGATGCAAGTGAGCAACTTAACTTTCCAAAATTGTAGAAAATAAATGTATCTGCTTTCAGGTATAGACTTACAAGTAAAATCATTTTAAAACTGGTTCAGTAACAGAAAAATAAATCCGCTTTGGGCAATTAACCTGGCTAAATAAAAGGCATATTGTTATCGCTATGTGCATCTCAATTGTTGAGTCAGGTTGCAACCTGGGGGTGGGGGTGGGAGTGGTGGGGGTTCCTGTTCTGAGCCTGCTTCTTATGCTTCTAAATACCTTCCAAATTGTAATTTCTCCCTTAATTTTAAAGTACCTTCAGCAAGTGTGTGTGTGTGTGGGAAAGGAGGGAGGGGGTGGATGATTGTATGGATCATCCCCCTTGTCAAAAAGTGGGAGGATATATCCCCTAGATTTTCACCCATGTTCATTCAAATTTGAAATATGTAACATTGTGTACCATAAGGCTTTAACGTTAGGATACCAAAGCATCATTGGAAATATCATCACAAAATGGCGGCTTAGCCAAACGTTCCTATTTTTACGAACGTTTGGGTTCCTATTATCAGGCATGCTCCTGGACTAAATACAAGAGGCCATTATTACTCAATTAGAAAATACCCTTTGAAACAATTTTTAAGGTCATCAAAGGAAATTGTTGCACGCCATATTTTTGAGAAGCGCAAGTGTTCTTCCACTTGTAACACAAATTTAAAGAAAAATGTATCAACCAGGGGGATGGTATCTTCTTGTTTACAAGCATATGAAATACTTCAGGTGTGAGATGAAAAAGTTGTACGGAATGATGTGTGGATATAACCAAAGAGGAGATCCTGTTTTGAAATAATGAATTATGAGCTCAAAATCATTCATATAGCTTTAAGGTAAACATACACCATTACATCTCTCCAAATGAAACAAAGAAATCAATCAGAATTGCAATTAACTCAGCTATTGCAATGGCAAAGTGCCAAATGAATACCTACATCAGTGAATACGTGTGACCTGTAATTACACTCTAGTCTACTTTTCTATCCATAAGTCACAGCTTTTCTGCCAGCTATATGCAGTACAGCTCAATGTTTTATCTCCTCTGACTGCAGGTCATTGGAAATGGAGATCAAACTAGCTAATCTTTTCAAAATATATCAAAAGGAAAACACAACACTGAAATCATTGCAAGGTTATTTAAAGACTCAGGGAGTGAATCTCATCTCAAGAAAATTCTTGTTTGACCCGTCTCCATAAAACCGCAATTAACGTCACTTCCGTGGTGTTATTGATTGGCTTATCATGAGATCTACAGTAAATATTTAGACCAATCAACAAGGACTGTGGAGCAATTTTTAAAGTAGGGGGGCTGAAGAAGTAAATGGCGAAAATAAAAAGCATCATTATCTTCATATTTACTCCAACTCCCAATCATATTGGAAGGCATGAGCATAGGAAGGGTCACCTCTTAAGAGGGGGGGGGGGGGGTCAATTACGTTACATCACTGATGTTGCTGCTAATCGGAAAATCTCCAATTTTGGGGAAATTTCGCAAAATTTTTGGGAACCTTTTTAATGTTTCTTTCTGTGGATTGTTTGTTAATTTAAGGGAAATTTGGTCCATTTTTGTGCAATTTTCTTCAATTTTCGGGAAATCTCAGACACTTTCTCATAATTTATCAATAATTTTGAATAATTCATTGGCCGCGGAGCAATATTTTAAGTGGAGGGACAGGCACGTTTGAAACGACTGATCTCAAAGATGGAAATGCGAAATGAGTGAATTGATAAATAACTAATCTCTTTGTAAAATGATTTCGCGACAAGTGAAGTAAATTTTGCAAAATTGAAGAAAATTTTACAAAAATTGAAGAAAACTTCTCAAAATTTGAAAAAGCATTTCCCCAAATGGAATTCATGCAAGTTTAGCAGGTCCCAAAACTATTTGAAAAAAGGAGAGGATTCATGAAATGTTTGGAAATTTTGGTAGAATTTGGCAATATTTCCTGAAAATTCAAAACTATTTCCTGAAAATTCAGCACAATTTCCTGAAAAAAAATTTTTCAAGACAATTTTATGAATATTGAAGCAAACTCCATAAAAATGAAGAAAATTTTCCAAAATTGAAGATTTTGTAAGAAAAATTGCATGGAATCTGACTCTCAATCAATTCGTTAGACCTTCATTTAATGGGTGGCCAAAATGGTACTTGCCCACCCCCCCCTCCCCCCGCTCTTAATAAAAATTATGGAGGGAGGAGGGGCCTTGCCCTGGCTCACCCAGTTCCTCTGTTAGTTTAGAGTTGCCCTTACAGAAAAATAAGCTCGTTTTAGGCATTACAAGCTTGTTTCTAGTATTATGAGCTCAATTTTGATATGACCAGCTCGTAATGTATTGAGACTAGCTCATATTCCCTTATGATGAGCTCGCGTTTTATATTGAGACGAGCTAGTTTTATATTGACGAGCTGGTTTCATTTCTTGACAAGCTCATTTTTTGTCTTATGACGAGCTCCTTTTATATTGAAATGAGCTAGTTTTATATTGACGCGCTAGTTTCATTTCTTGTCGAGCTTGTTTTGTCTTATGACAAGCTTGTTTTAATATTGAAACGAACTAGTTTTATATCAACAAGCTTGTTTCATTTCTTGACAAGCATTTTAAATTGAGACAAGCTTTTTTTAAACTGAGACGAGCTTGTTTCTCTTTTGACAAGCTCGTTTTATATTGAGATGGGCTAGTCTTATATTGAGAAGCTAGTTTCATTTAGGACGACCTCGTTTTATATTAAAATGAGCTAGTTTTAAATTGACGCACTAGTTTCATTTCTTGATGAGCTCGTTTTGTCTTTATGAGCTCATTTTATATTAAAACAAGCTAGTTTTATATTGACGAGCTTGTTTCATTTCTTGACGAGCTCATTTTGTCTTATGACAAGCTTGTTTTTTGTTTTTATATTGACGAGAGCTCACACACACAATGTTTTAGTGGGAAACCCCTGGGTCTTCTTTCAGAATTGATATTTCCTTGTTATTCTTTCTATGATTACTTGAAAAATCAAAGCAATATACTAAAATTATTAAGAATAAAATGATGATTATGATTTCACGTATTTCATCAGTAAAATATTTCATTCAAGTTCTGTTCTCCTCATGCTGAAAAGTTTCTCTTTAAGCCTACCAGCACCTGACACCTGAGTTAATCCTGAAAACTCAGGTATGTCAATTACCAACCCGACTTCCTGTTCAGTGTATTGTATTTCTACTCCAAACAATGATTGTTTATTTGCCAACCATGCACCCACAGCCAAGTAGCCCAAGGCTATTTGTGTGTATAAGATTACACAAAGCCAGAGCTGAATAATCAAGGCACTTTTGTGATTCAAATCACTCATCTGTGTTAGGTGACTTAGTGGGAGAAGTTTGTTTTCAAACTGGTGGTAAAAATAGCTGTGTATCTTAATGCCTGAGGTAGTAATGTACATTAACTGTGAATGATTGACGGACCATCTTCCTAAGGAAAGATATTGCTTCATGCTTGCTATCTTAGTAACTTCATGAATGTACTCAAAAGAAATAGGATTCTCACAAAACAAAAAAACAAGAGATGCGTGTATAATATATTGCTCATTAATGTAAGCCTTAATAAAACATAATGATTAACATGATGTATAACCCAACAACTTTCAGCGGGCAAATTCCACTTTGCAATGACCTTTAACCACTGTGAAGTCCCTCCTGCTCATTCCTCTCTCCCACATGACCAATTTAAATATTGGATGTTATTCTTTCCCAAATAGCACTTTGTGTAACATTTTCCACCCTGAACTTCCCTGTCACCCTTACTTTGTGCCTTAATCATTACAATCCCTTCCCTCATTCTTCTCCTTTTCATGACCAAAATCCCTTGGGCTCTTTTCCTTTAAACCATTCAACCTCCATTGTTTTTTTATCTCTCATCCTCAAGGCTGCTAATTTCTCTCACTGTCAAGGCCAAAAAATGTTTACCCTCAATCTTTACTTCATTTCCCTTCTTTACTCCATTCGCCTTCACACCACCTCCTAGCTTTTCCTGCATATTTTTAAATTCACCCATCCCTTTCTGTAATCTCCTTGATAATTCAATAATTTTGTACAGTTAAATATTTGTTTCAAATTATCTTTCACAAATCTTTTATTTCTCTATGCTACTTACTTTTTAGTATGTTTCAAGCCCTTAACTCCATGATACAATCAGGGTAGTTGTTCTTAACAACTCTCTGATACAAAGAGAGAGAGAGAGTTGAACACACAATTACAATGACGGGTCGTCGCCTGCGTATTCGGTTATGATAGTACAAATGCTATCATGAAACGCTTAGTACGACCCAGACGAGAACATAGGTACGACGTACGGACAGACATAACATCGACAACCAAGTCAATGTCCACAGCCTTTAATAACCAGTTGTGGTGCACTGGCATGTCTACCCACCCCAGGATTGAACCCGGGGCCTCGTGGTTTGTAGACAGGTATGATAACCGCTACACCACAGTAGGTAGATAAATCTACACAACATAGTTTTATACTGTACTGCACAGCAAGCTCTTTTTGGAAGGTGTCAGATTACACTATCTCACACAAAAGGGAATCCTGTTGACCAATGAAATACAGGACTTTGTATTAAAGCAGATTCAAACATTTTCTTACACTGACCAGGGATAACAGATCCCTGCACTGACACTGTAACAGATTCAAACAGCAGTTGTGATTGCTTGTCTTGAAAGGTTTCCAGTGATTAATATAAGTTTATTTTCATTTCCTTTATCTGTATAATCTATATACGATAAACTGGTTAATATAACAAATTAGTGATTTCATCACTAATATTAGTTATAAAGTTTGATATGTAAATTGTAAAGATTAATTTAGAGACATGTTGTAAGCAGGGTTGTAACTTGTTTAGTGCAGGGAGATGATTGTTTGTGCTAGTTGGCTAGTGTTGTTAACATGTGTAAATCTGTTGTGATCATTTATGTATAAGAATGGAGGTTTAGTTAATGATAAGATTTTCAATGGTATATTTAGTGTGGCCTATGTAATTATGACAAATTCCTTAAGCATTGGAAGTTGGTATTGTTTGTTGAGTTCAGCAAAGTTTATTTAGACATGGCAGATGATTATGAAAGATATGCAGGTCTATTAAAGACCAAAAGAAGGAAACTTAGCTTATAACCACATGAAAAGAAACTAATTTGTTTTTAATGGAAGGTATGTATTGCAGAGGTTAAATTCACTACAAAATTATTTTGGGTATCAATCAAGTCTTTTTCAGTGTGTGTACACTAGTTATATTTATATTGGCATATTCCAAATTTACAAACTGAAAGTTTCATGCAGTTGTAAATGAATTATAAAACTAAATCATCTGAGGAAACATACCCTAGCTTAAATCAGAAAGGGGCAGGCAGGGTGGAAATAGACAACAAGGGGCGATTACAAGGATCATGTAGCATGAATTTGGGGGCACTTCCAACATTATTGAGTAGAGAGGAATTAGGAATAGCATAAGCATTAGAAAATAGGGGTAGGTGTATTAAGGAAACAGGGGCTTGGTAAAAATACCTTACTAACCAGGGGCCATTTTATTGTTTGAAATTGAAGTATTTGCTACTTACAGTAAAATGTACTGTAGTATATGACAAGTTTTTATATACATTTTTCCCAACAGACAGACTACGACTGAACCAATTGTTATCAAACTACCAGATAAAATCAGCTGTTGTGATCCTTTTCATGGCAGATTCTAATAAGACTATTGGTGAACACCAACAGAACTCCATGACTGATCAGCTTATTCACTAGCTAAACTCAGCCATGTATCTCCAGATAACAACATTGAACAAACCCACCAAGTAGTGTGGACAACAATGTAATTTGATGAAGGTATGTTAAAGCTAGTGCATAGTATATGGGAGTTTTATATTGCCATCATTAAAAGGATAATACAAATGATGCATCAAAAAACAAACAAAAAACACTAAATATGATAACATGTTATTCATTTAAAAGTTTATTTAACAAGCATGCTTAAAGAATAATTCAGTGGTCACATGACCTTTCACATAAGCTTTAAATTCTGGAAGAAAAGTTTTTACTTTTGAAATGTAGGATAGATTTTCTGATCACCCAAATAAAAACTCATGGGAATATTCATTTAAAATTCAAATCTTGATCAGATGGTTGATTTTGTGATCCATAGAGGCTTGAGCCAGTGTGGGGCATGGGGACACCCCCCTGCATTTGGTATTTGTTATAAGTCCCCCCCCCCCCTCTCCCCCTTAAGAAAAAATAATATAAATGTGTTGAGATTCTGCCCAAGTGATCTCATGAAGTGCTTGTTCCCCTTTGGAGAAAGGTCCTGGCTATGGGCCTGCATGGATCCCTCACATACGTTACTGCCAGATTAATTTCCAAAGTATTGTGAGAGGAGCTAACCAGATATGATTAAGAGCACTGAGATATGTCATTAGATGTGTGTGTATACTGCCATAATGTTGTCTAATTGCAATCTCTTTTTATCTTTCTTGCCTTTTTTAGAGCTTGTGCTGAGAGAGCTGAGGAAGCAGGGGCAGCCTCCCATGAAGGACAAGGACTTTAACTACGTCTTGAACAGCAAGTGTGCCAGTGCGAGAAAAAGTCTGGGCAAAGTGAAAAGCAACCTAGTAGTAATCTAAGACACTGTAAAACACAAGATATGCACCTTTTTATTTCTATAACTGTTTTGCCTTTTATTAATATATTATGATTATTTTCCATTTTTTTTTAAACACCCAACTTGAAACTTGTAGATAAGTTTGTAAATCCTTTATATGTATTCCAATGCTACCTTGATATTTTTATTGTATTTGTGGGCAGTTGACAAACCTCAGAATTGATCTGGAAGGGGCTGGGTGGTAAGGGGCATTTACAAAATAGCAACAGCCATATATGCAGCACAAATTTTGGGGCATTTAAAGTTCCTAAAAATGGGCCCATAAAAAATATCATTAGAAATGGCTTTGCTTAAAACCAGAACACTTCGACCAGCTCTCATAAATAGCAGAGCCGTCAAGTAAAAGTTATCTTTTTTTATTTCCCAAAACCACAAAACTGTGATTTGTTCAACTCCATACAAGCTGTTCAATGAACCATGTGCTTGATTTCCACCCAACACAAAAGAGTTTTTATTAAGGGGAGCAGCATCTCCCAAGAAGTATGAAATGTCCTTTGAAGCAAAGTCACTCTTGTGAAATGATGCGTAATATGAAGTCTGAAATTTGCACAACAAATTTTTAAGCAGTGTCTGTACTAATGTATACCATTATACTTATATGCCATAGGGGCCCCCACTCACCCCTGGCCCATAGGGTCCTAGCTACACCACTGGTAGTTTATCTGCATTTTTTTGTATTGGGGAACTGTAAACATCAAAAGGTGAAACAATTATGTCTGAAATTAAAATTTGTGGAAAAACTGTAAATGTAAAAAGTGGTAATTAGGGGCACAGTGGAAAAAATAGTGGCAGGGTACAGGAAGGAAATAGGGGCAAGGTGAAGCATCCATCTGAAAAAGCTTAACTAGGGGCCTGGTGGAACTTATTGTGTAGTACGTTGTCAATTTGTGAAATATTTTTAACTTGCCATTTGTACTCAGAAGGGGGAGGGGGGGGGGTGAATTCCATACTAAACTGGTAGGTATGTGCAACCCAGGATTTCAAAATTGGACTGCAGTGTGAGATATTTTTTGCTAACTGCATTATGACAGTATATGATTTTGATACTTGCAGTACAAAATTAAGTGATTTTGATACCTGCAGTACAAAAATAAGTGATTTTTGATACCTGCAGTATTAGTATATACAAAATAAGTGATTTTTGATACCTGCAGTATTAATATATAGAAAATAAGTGATTTTTGATACCTGCAGTATTAATATATAGAAAATAAGTGATTTTTGATACCTGCAGTATAAAATAAGTATGAAAATAGGCAAGACCTGCAAAATAAGAGATTGGTTTTATGATATCCGCACTATAAAAATTGTAAAAAAGGGCAACTGCTTGGGCGGCACATGTGTATATATACCTCACATATGGAAGTGCCCCCCAGGTTTGTAATACCACCTTGCAAATATTAACTTTTTATAAAAAAAAAAAAAAAAGACTTACTTTATATATTGTATATTTTAGCTTAACATACTGCTTTCTTCTTTTCTTCAAGATTCAGCTGTTCTTTTGCATGTGCTTTTTAAAATATTTTTTAACCCAACATTAATTTTTAACAAAGGTAACTTTATTTCATTTATATTGAACATCAAAGAAGCTTCTTGGAGATGTTTGAAAGCAACAGTTGATATCCTGAAGAACTGCAGTATGGACAACTTAGGGAAGGTTGAAATGACTAGCATGTCTTTTCTGCAACATTGTAAATTTCTTTACGAGCTTGTCAGGAAGGTCTTCATGTCTGCAAGCTAATCGTACGGTACCTGCTAGCTAGCCAGCTTCTTAATTATGAGTTCGTTTTTGCAAACTATAGACAAGCTCGCTTTTATTACGAGCTCATTTGTCGTGGAAATTACAAGCTCATTTTTGATACTAGCTTGCTTTTTTATGAGCTCACTTTGATTACTAGCTCGCTTTTATTACAAGCTCGCTTTTATTATGAGCCCGTTTATTATTTGCTCGTTTCTCATTTACAAACTAGCTCGTATCTTGTTCACAAATGAGCTCGTTCTTCATATACAAACAAGCTCGTTCCAAGTGCAAAACATTTACGAGCTCGTTTTTATTACGAGCTCGTTTTTATATAACGAGCTTGTTTTGGCAAATTTTACCAGCTTGTAAAGGTCCCAATTGGGAGCTAATTTACTAACGAGCTCGTTTCTGAAAACTATATACGAGCTCGCTTTAATTACAAGCTTGTTTTTAGTGAAAATAAGAAGCTCATTATTAGTGAAAATAACAAGCTTGTTTTTACTACTAGCTCGTTTTTATTACGAGCTTGTTTTTAGAGTAAATAACGAGCTCGTTTTTAATACAAGCTCATTTTTATTACAAGCTCACTTTCATTACGAGCTCTTTTGGCAAAATTTACAAGCTCGTAAAGGTTCCAATTGGGAGCTACTTTTTTAAGCTCGTAGCTAGCTCGTAATGAGCTCACTTTTTGAAGCCTAACAAGCTTAAAACGAGCTCGTCATTTCTGTAAGAGTGCCTTTGTTAGTTTAGAGTTTAAAACAAGGTTGTATTATAGTAATTCAACCAAATATTTTGCCAACATCAGTCACATTTTTAGTTCTCATGGCCTTCACTTCTTTAAGAATTGTAATCATGCTTGCCCTAATCAGATGGGATATTTTATTTGACTTTTTCTAAATATCAGTTTTTAGTGGACATGATCTATTGTTATATCTTTTCCAACAGTAATTGTTACAAAATTGCAAATCATCGTTCCTATGAATTGCAAGCAGTGGGAGGCATGTGCCCCCAGCCACCACCCTACTCCATGGCCCATGCAATTGGACAATTTCAATCAATTTTTGGGAAATTTCCTTCATTTTAAGGCCATTTTCCTCAATTAATTGGGAAATTTCCTTCTTTTTTGGGCCATTTTTTTTTATTTCAGGAAATTTTCTTCATTTTTAGACAATTTGTTTTTCAGGATTTTGTGGACAACTAAAATTTGACCAAAATTTGAAATAACTATACCCAATTTTTCTTCTATTTTACCTTTATTTTCAGGAAATTTGTTACTTAAGAAAATTTTGCTCATTTTGGTCAATTTTGGGGAAATTTATTGACAAATTTGACCACTGCTTTAAAATAATTTGATCAATTTTTAGCTCTCAAACAGGAAAAACAGAAAACTAAAATCCTTTCAGCCCACATTATTATCATTATTTATTTTAGCCTAGCAAAAAAAGTGGAGGGGAGGTTAAAGCCCCCCAGCCCCCATGGACCCTAAACAATGACCGTAGTGGAAGTGAAGTACTAGTATGTAGCACAATAACTGATGAGGTGTCAAGTCAATTTCTCTAGACGAGATTCCCTCTTTAACAGCTTTTTTGAAGTAGTCGAGTCCAGGTCAATTTGTGATTATGAACCCTTTCTATCTATTTGTCATTTTGTCTCACAAGGGCAAGTCTACCCAATGAGGGAGCTAGCTTGGGACTAAATATTTGATCACACCTGAATTTGCAAATGGACTCCTGAATATTAAATAGCCGAAACTATCAAGTTAATTTTCAGCCAATTCTGATGATGGGAATCTTACTACTTTGCATCATCTTGTTTGTTTGATGAGGGCTTAACAGCTCCACTACAATGAGGGTCAAATTGTACCTGAGAGGTTAGATCATTCCAGAGGTAGAAAGAAGAGAAAATAGGGGGAAACTGAGAGATACACAGGGAATAAAAGCCAGGAAGCTGGGATCGAGAAAGTGCATGGGTGCAAAAAAGGGGCAAAAGTAGAGAAAGGGGGTGGGAGAGGAGAACTAATATGGTTGTATAGGGAAGCATGATGAAGGAAGGAGATAATTTTATCCGGAGGGTTTTTCTGGAAGAGCTCGGCTATTGATTTGTGGGGGAGAGGGAAGTTCTGGGAATGTTGTACAGGGGGCAGGCAAGTAGGACATGGTGGACTGTGAGGGTGCAAGGCAATTGTTGCAGAGGGGTGGGGGAGCCAATAAGGAGGTGGGAGTGAGTGAGGTGGGTGTGACATATTCTAGGGCGGGTAATGTGGACATTGTCGACACGGAGGAGATTGTGGATGGTGGGTTTGATCAGAATGGTGGGCTGGATGACGTGGAGTTTGTTATCAATTTAGGAATCCCATGAGGTTTGCCAGCGGTTACAAACAAGGGAAGCGATAAGCGGTTTGATGTCAGAAAGAATTTGGGAAAGGGGGTAGGGGGGAGGTTGAGGGCAAGCTTAGCGGCTGCATCAGCTCTGTTATTGCCGGGGATGCCAACATGGCTGGATATCCAGCAGAAAATAGTGCTTTTTCTGCAGGGGGAAGGGGGGGGGGGAAGAGTTTACGGAGGAGGTGGGGTTATCCCATTTACGATTGAGTAAAGGAGTAAAGAAGTAAGGACAGACTTGGAGTCTGAGATGTTGGCGAAGTGGCTGAGTGGGGAGTACTCAATAAAGTTAAGGGCGAGTAAGATGGCCTTGGCCTCAGCCGAGAAGATGGACAAGTAGTTGGGAAGCCTGCTACTGAGGGTGCTGTCTTGGATGACGGCAGCAGCAGCTGTCTTGGATGACGGCAGCAGCTGTCTTGGATGACGGCAGCAGCTGTCTTGGATGACGGCAGCAGCTGTCTTGGATGACGGCAGCAGCTGTCTTGGATGACGGCAGCAGCTGTCTTGGATGACGGCAGCAGCAGCTGTCTTGGATGACGGCAGCAGCAGCTGTCTTGGATGACAACAGCAGCAGCTGTCTTGGATGACGGCAGCAGCAGCTGTCTTGTCGCCTTCCTTAGAGCCATCAGTATAGATAGAGGTGTAGTTGGAGAGGTGGTCTTTGATTTGGTTGTGGAGGTTTATGAAGAGGTTAGGGTGGGTTTGGGTTTTTTGATGAGTGGAGAGGCCTAGGTGAATGGAAGGGAAGGGGTGGTCCAGGGAGGAAAAGTGGGCCAGGAGAAGGTGCCAAGAGTGGTTGGGAGATGGAGGAGGTTTGATTTGATGCGTAAGCTGAAGGGAGGGGATAGGGTTTTAGTCCTATCAAAGAGTGTCGAGAAATTGGGGTACCGAATGAGGTTGTAAACAGGGTTGTGGGTGTTGGTGAGGACTCTAAAAGCATAGCAGAGGCTAAGCTTTCTACACCTTAGCAGAAAGGGGGTTCGTTTGCTTCAACATGAAGGCTGGTGATTGTGGAGGTCCTGTAGGTGCCCAGACAAAGCCTGAGGGCTTCATTTTGGATGGTGTTGATGTGGTTCAGGTAAGAGTTGTGAATGATACAGTAGACAATATTGCAGTAGTCAAGCTTGGCACGAATGGTGAGCTTGAAGATTTTGAGATGTTTCAGGAACTGATAGGGGATGTTATCTGGGCCCTCAAACGTGCAGCCAGCATTGTGGATGGCTTGGTTTAATTCAAAAAGTGTGAGAGGGGTGTTGTAGCTCTCGGTGTTGTCGGAGGGAAAGGTGATACTCTAGAGCTTCATCATGAGCTTTTTTTGGCTTTGAAAGTATTGGGGTAGGCCAAGGATAAGATGTTGCTGAAAGAGGCAGTGAGGTGGTTTACGATGTCCTTTTTCGAGGTGAGAAGGTTACCATTCCAGGAGAGATGGAAGATGGAAGACTTGCCCACCCTGCTGGGATGCTGTTAACTATTATCCAAATCTTCTTAGTGGGGGTGTACCCTCGAGGAGATGGGGGAAAAGGTGCGAGTCGCAGGGTTTTTAAAAGGGCCAGTCGGCCTCTCAAGGTTCCAATTGGGGGTGTGGTCAGTGGGGGTTTGAAGGTTGGAGTGAATAAGAAGAGAACTACCACAGAGATTAGCAGTGACCTTCCAGCTAAAATCAAGGAAGAGGTTGGAGGAACAGATAGACAGGTCAATATAAGTGAGGGAGCCTGTGGCAGGTAGAAGGTAGGTTGGGAGTTTATGTTGAGCAAGGAAAGGCTGTGCTGTCGAAGAGTGTTTACAACAAGCTTCCCTCTGGGGCTGGGGGTGGTGGTATTGAAGTCCCACTGGGGGTGGTGGTATTGGAGCCCCACAGGGGGTTGTGGGCATTGAAGTCACCAAGAAGGATAAAGGAGGAGGGGATCTGAGTGATGAGGTTGTTAAGTTGGACGAGAAGTATGTTTGGTGTGTTTGGTAATCGAACAATCCTTGTTCTCTTCAGTGTCATACACGTGGGTTTGGATGGTGGGCTGTTGAATGGTTGTTTGTTGTTTGTTGGTTAGTTTGATGGCTTGATGTTTGTTAGCCAGGTTGGCTTGAGTTTGATGTTTGATGGCATTAGAGGTGTTGGGGTAGGGAATGGTGGGGGTGTGAGAGCAGGAAGGAAGGCTGAGGAAAGAAGTGAAGGTGGATTTTTTTTTCCATGGCCATACCTCTGGCACTTATGACAACGGAGGAGGTTGGGAATGTAGGGGGCGACTGGGATTCTCGGATAGCAGTCAGTGATGTGGGAGGGGAGAGTTGGTGTGGCAAAAGTCAGGAAGATGGTATTGGTGGGTGTTTCAGCACCGTCTCTCTTAAGGATGAGATTACGGGCTTCAGTAACATGTTGGCTTGCAAGTTCCTCAATGAGTTCTTCATCGGTCAAGTAGGCAAGGTCTCTAGTTCTGATTACGCCTTTGCTTGAGTTCAGGGAACGGCAAGGGTGACTGCAACATCAATACCAGTATTAGCTAGGATTTTGGAAGTGAGGAGGGTGGTGGCTTGAGTGTCCCTGGTGCAGTGCACCAGGAGATCACTGAATCTGAGGGTAGAGACCTTGGGGAGGGTACTGACAAGGCCGCGGAGTACCTTGTGTATGATAAAAGGGAAAACTCTTTTGAAACTTCTGGTTATTGGTGGCCTGTATAATTAGAATTTTGTGACTGGGGCTGAAGAATGGTCAATGGAGGTAGCAGGTGGGTCACAAGGGAGGGGGGGGGAAGGGGAGGGTCAAGGTCAAGGCATAAGCGTTTCGTCATGGTGAAAAAAAAGAAGGAAAAAAAAACAAGGGCAGAGAGACCCGAGGCAACTAGAAGAGAGAAAACAAATTGCGGAAGTACTATAGGAGAAGCGGTGTACGAGTATCGATATGGACGTGGAAGTCTAGTCACAACAGGAGGGAAAAAAACAAAAGAACAATCTCACTGAAAGCAGATACCTAACCAGAGAGAGAATCCCGGAAAATGAAGATACAAAACAAAATTTAGGTGGTAAAGTGCAAGGTAGAGTGTATCGGAATGAAAAGTTTAAAAAAAAAGGATAGTCATGTTTCTCTCAACATGTTGCACCGTACCCTTGTACCGTCACACCGTACTCTTCTAAAGATCGGAAATTTAGATGAAGGGGGAGAGGTGTGATCTGGAGTTCAGGTATAAGGGACAGGTTAAGAGGATATGCTTGATCGATAGATTGGTGTTGCATGTAGGGCAGAGAGGAGCAGGGGAGCCAGAAAGTAGGTGAGAGTGGGTGAGAAAGGTGTGGCTGAAGCAGATGTGGGTAATAACAATATTCTTCTTGCAGTTGCGACTAGGCAGGGGGACGCTGGTCCCAAGTTTGGGTTTGATGGTTACTGGTCTCAAGATTCCAGGAGTCTTGCCATGGTCTTACTAAGGTAGCTGGAAGTGGAGATACGGAGGTCTGAGTGTGGGATAGGAAAAGGAGAGATGTGATTCGACAGAGCATTGTTGGCAGCTCTGTCGGCTCTCTTGTTGCCAGGAATGCCGACATGGCTGGACTTCCAGAAAAAGATTTTTTAAATTCGCTAAGGAGAAAAGAACGTGAAGTTTATTAAGGATTTGTAGACCAGAGCATGTTGAGGATGCCAGTGAGAACGGATTTAGAGTCAGAAAAGATGACGAAGTGGAGGCAGAAGGAGAGTTCAACAAAGTTTAAGGCTAGGAGGATGGCCTTTGCTTCAGCAGAGTAGATTGAGGTTCCATCAGGCAACCTTGAGGAGAAGGTGAGGCTACGGCGGCGGCTGCAGAGAAGCCTTCCTATGTAAAGCAGTTGGTGAAGAGAAAAGAGAAGTCGTGGAAATGTCTACTGAGTTGGCAGTATTTGGAGCGAAAGAGGGCTGGGTTTTGGAGAGCTTTCGTGTAGGAGGAAAGGCCAAGGAAAACCTTGGGGGGATTGATAACCCAGGTGGTTGAGGTCGCAGTGTGGGGTACGTGGTGGTGGTGTTGGTGCTGGTGTTTGCAAGGGTGGTGGAGGCAAGGAGGAGTTTAGATTGGGTGGAGGTTGAAGTGAGGAGAAGCCCGCGCAAGGTGGCAGGCTCCGGTGCGATGTGTGTGTTAGGCTAAGCTAACGATGGGTATAGGCGGGAGAACGAAGATAACCAGAAAGGTCTCACCAAAAATCCATTGGAAAAATCGGGACATCCAAGTCACAGATATTAAGAGATCCTCAGAAAAACAAAATATATGGAAAATTAGAAAAAAAGGTGAATGGAAAAGGTTCATTTGAGCGAAATAATGTGCACTGGTGTGTTGCGTCTTGTCACATTGACGTTCAGCGGTGCAAAAATGGGGGTAGTAGTGATTAGTGGGGTTCAAATTTTCAGACTTAACCTTGATTTGTTTGCATGAAGAAGTGAGGGAATAAAGTACACTTTAGCCCCTGGGTGGGGCTAAATCCCCCAGTGGGCATCCATATATGTTTATATTCAGGCTGCTCAATCTGTCCACCATTTACACAATCCTGTCAATTATAAAAGAATTATCTTTGTGGCCTTCTCCTTTAATAATCCATACATCACAGGAACCTTTTTTTTAAAGCTCATTCATTTATTAAAATGGCTTCTTCCAAGACTGGCATTATGGGGGAGTCTGCAACAGGGTCTAAGATAAGGAAATAACAAAGTTATACTTACAAGAAAGTGTAACAAACATAAGTCCCCAGTGGATGCTCCATATCCAGCCAACGAGGAAGATAATTGTCAGGAATTGCAAGACGCCGGCCAGAATGTTCCAGCCAAATGCTGGACACTGCTTGATCTCTGAGAAGCCGCAGCAGAATACTGAGAAGGCAGATATACATGTTCCTGTATACAGAAAAAAAAGCATTCTCCATCAATCATCAAATTCTGAGTTTGAATTAATGGACACAGTCAACAAAATATGCCAAATAGTGATTGCATATGAATAAGATTGAATGTGTATATGCTTAGTTTATGAATTTTAGTTGATACATATTCCCCAGTGGCATACTTCCAGTTGCAAATTTTCTGTTGGTTTGGGAGGCAAAATTGGGAAATTATTAATATAAAATTGGGAAAATTATCAATATAAAATTGGAAAATGTGGTAAAATTACTGGACATTTTCTCAAAACTGGCCAAAATTAACTTCCCGAAAACACTCTAAAATTTTCTGAAAACTGGCCAAAATTTTCCGAAAATGAAGGAAATTTTCTGAAAACAAAAGAAATTGAAGGGGATTTCCCAATTTCCAGCAACTTTTGATGGAAATTTGTTCATTTACCAGTGCAATTTTTCCACTTGTCACCGGAATTATTATTTTTTGCCCCCATAGAGGTGACTCTTTCTATGCCCCTGCCCTCCCCAACACACATACTTAACAACTAAATATAACCCCCATTTTTGTTTTTGAACCCCTGTGCCTAGTCTAAATTTAGGACATTTTTAAACCTCCCTCTAAAACATTCTTGGACTGAATGAAATGTAAAAACTTTTGTAAGTAACTGAGGATTCTAACTTATAATAGCAGTCTCCCTCCCTCCAGAAGTAGTTTGAGCCCTAAATTTCAAAACCTATAGGGCTACACCTGGGGCTACACCTGGGGCTACACCTGGTATAGCCCCAGGTGTAGCCCTATAGGTTATGAAATTTGGGGAATCCTGCAATCCTGCAACTTTATGTAAACACTGCTACACCACAGAAAAACTAACTCTTCAATTGAATTGAAATGATTCTGAAGGTTAATGGAGTTCGTTCACTGCAATGTCTGGTGATGCATCAAGTCAGAATTTTGTCCTTTCTCATAATATATATGTATGTGTGTATGGGTGTGTGCATGGGTGTGTGGGTATGTATGTGTGGGTGTAAGTGTGTATGTATGTATGTAACACTACCTAGGTTCTGAAATTTGATTTTTTTACCATGAATAATGCAAAAGCTTTTTCAATATCTGAGATTAAAATTCCATAGAATTTTGTTGACCTTATAGAGACATTTCTGAAAATTGCTGGTGTTTTGGTGGTAGCCATTCCGACTCTTACATATATAATCCAAAGAAACATGAATAAGGTGTTAAATTTCATTTTCTTTTCTTGGTATATCGAAATTTTCAGTCTTACCTATATCATCTTCAGCTTGGTATTTTCAGTCAATCTGTGTTGTAGTACCATATACCAAATAAAGAAAATGAAATTTAACACCATTAAGAAAATGAAATTTTAACACCTTATTCATGTTTCTTTGGATTATATATGTAAGAGTCGGAATGGCTACCACCAAAACACCAGCAATTTTTCAATATCTCGAGAAACAATAATGCACAATTAATTCTTTCATGGAATTTGAATAGTACTCATTCATTATGTGCAAGTCAGCTAATAGCACAGCAATAAATATTTTATTATAAACGTGTGTTAAAAGCATTTTGAATGTACGATTCATAGTACAAAGCATTATCTTTCTGTTTTTTAAATCTCAGAGATTTTTTCGAATATCAAATATTAAAGATGATACACCAAATCCCAAATTAGATTATACTAAGGGGTTACGTTGGGCATGAGTTGGCTGACTGCTTGAATGCTTCGTGTATGAATAAAAATTGTTTGAATACCCAATAAGAAATGTGCAGAACTATGAACAGCTGTTCTGAGCAGTAAGTGCCTGCAATATTTCATAACACATAAATATGTACAGATGTATATTTTAAGAATAAGTAATGTGAAAAAGATTATTTTGTAAAAGAATTTTGGGGTTCGGTAGAGGTTTGTGTCACCTAAAACTTCTTTGAAACCTCTTAATTCAAAAAATCTTTAAATTTATTTTAGCAACAAACTGTGGACTTGTGGGTCAAATATTTGCCTTAAGTTTCATGTACTAAGTCCCCACTTTGTTGAATCTGCCATTTATCACGTGGGATCTACAATCTCGGATAAAACTAGTTAGAGCAGTTTGCGAAAAAATGTACTGCTTTTTATGAACCTACATTTCTATTACAAATTATTGAATATAGCTATAAATTATAAATGGTAGTTTAAAGTTTTTGTTGCAATTAATACTTTAATCCTTATTCTCTCATTTCTAAATTGATTTTTTTCCTTTATTTTGAAAACAAAATTTTGTCATTATAGCTTCACTAATGCTGCCAATTTCCTCCTCTTCTACTTGATTATAATAGCCCCTCCTCCCCATATCTCCATTTAAATTTATGTTAAAACACTGAAAATGCCTAATTCCAACATATTGGAAAGAGAATGGAAGGGGGGGAAGAGGTCGAGTCAGAAAATGTGGAAGGAAAATTAATAACATTAGCATATGTAGCTCTAATAAAGCTGCATTGTTTCAAGAGAAAAGCTGAAATAATTGTTGGGAAAATCATGCCGTTTATTGGAAAAAAGCTCCCACTTTTCAGGAATTTCAATGTATACAGGTATAAATTACGTCTCATCAAGGGGTATAATCCATCCAGGTTGTCGCCTGTCGCGTAGATTCATATTTGCCCAGTTTGTTGGGAAGGAAATTAGAATTAGCAGTAACATTATACAGTACGTAAAACTCCCGTTTAATCAGGACTGGTTGTGTTGAATTGTATGTAAAAGTATGTAAACGTGAAAGAGCTCGCCAGTCGGTAGATTCTTGTTCATCCTGATTGTCGTATTGTCAATTGCAGTAGTGAAATTGTTTCCATCTTATTCACAAATTGTTTTGGTTTCTTGATACAAATTTTCTTAATTTAAAGACATCAGTTAGATTAGATCACTTTCTATGTAGCCATGACCAGATAACATATATAACATCAAGAACACTAGTCACCCGTAAAAAATGCTATTGCCCCCAAAAAAGGATAATTAAGTGAAATATCAAATAAATAATAGAAAACAAAGATGTTGGAATTTTCTAATTGTATCGACTAAATTATTGTTAGTTTTGAACCAAAACTTGAAGTTTCAGTTTCCAATGGTCATGAAACTCTCAATTTTGGACCAAACACCTTCAATTTTGGACCAAAAATCTTCAATGTTGGACCAAAAATCTCCAATTTTTAAACAAACTCTTCAAGTTTGCATTTCACGATCTGCCCTTTATAGTCACACTCGATTCCTGTTTTCGCGGATTGCGGCATTTTATCCTTAGTATGAAGCAGGAGCGGATTAAGCTTTTGCCTTGGCTGCATCTGTATTTACTTTTGTAAATCTTCCGAATCTGTATTTACTTTGTAAATTTTCATGAATCATGATTTCTTATGACTTACTGAAAATCCTGACCCATGTAAGCTCACCGTCACTTTCACTTACTCTTTTTACTTCTCTCTTTCAAATATGATTTTTAGAGAATGCATGTTATTTTGTACCCCTAAATTTCCCAGTTACTATAGTACAATCAGAAAAATTACACTGGTATAAAATAAAATTCCATGAAACATTGCTGCCAACTTTCCTTCAATTTTCAGGAAATCTCCTTCAATTATCAGGAAATTTTCCTTCATTTTCGGGAAGCATTCTTAGTTTTCGGGAAAATTGCTTCAATTTCCGGGAAATTTGCTACAAGTTTTGCCAAATTTCACCACTACTTCCAAATATTTCAACTTTACAATTCTTACTTCCTAACCGGGCAGAAAGTAAATAACCTGGCAGGTGAAATCTTCTAAGGGGGGGGGAGGGAGGGAGTGGGGATGGGGGTTGCACCCACTTCATATGCCTCTGGTTATATGGCATCAGGAAATTGAGATTTTCTGTTGGGATAATCATAGATTTTTGTCGGGTAAAATGTCAGCACCCCCCAGTTGTCTGACCATAGTGATGCCTGTGCTCTTGAAGTACTAAATCCCAAATTTTACTTTTTAGGGGAAGATATCCCTGGCCGTGTTCTCACTTGAGTACAAGCTCGTGATCGACCCACTGCAGCCAATCAGATCTGCTGAATTTTTACTGTGACAATGCTAAACAAATCTGATCGCAGTCACTGTAATGATCCTAATCCTAGGCTAGGGTAGGATCATGATCCAGAGCATGCTATCAGATCCTTTGATGAAATTCTTAGAAAACAAGTGAATGCAGATTATAGTTGCGCTATATCCTGTTATAACGTTTTATTTCAGGCAAACATATTTTTCAATGACCCACCTTCCAACTTCCAGTTTACTCAGGCCCTGCGATAAGATCACCTAGTGGGTCTAATTAAGCTCGCACTCAAGTGAGAATATATGACATTGTTTTTTCTACTATCATCGAGTAAGGTTATTGTCAGGGATCATGATCCGGAGACAAGTGAAAATGCAGTCTCTGACTAATCAATTTTCAGCATTGTCTCCAATTCATTCAAACGCATTCCCTCTCATATTCAACCAGCAGGAATTTTATCAGTCACTGAAAATAATAATCTCTGTAAAATTAAAATTACGGCAGCGATCCTCAAAACGTCACAACGAAAACCTTTGCAGTTAAGGATGCATGAACATTTGTTTGGCCTACAGCCAAGTATCACAACATTTTCGTATCCTTAGCACCCTAGCAGTCTTGTGCTAATAATACCCAAATGTATTATGTGACAATACCCATAACATTAAACTCGCAATTATACACCTGGTATTTCAAAAATGATTAAACATGTACGCATGAGGTATCATTTCTTCATAGGAGATATAGACAAGCCTAGCAAAGGACCACGTACTTGGAAGATACACGTGTGTGACACAGTAAGGGTTCCCGGCCTCTTTCAAGAACAAAAGGTAAGTGATACGCAGTACTGTGTGGCAGTTCCTTCTATATGGCATGATCATGCGAGTGCTTTTGAATATTTTAGAGTGGGAAACCTTCAGGATTATTCAATTAGGTCTATTCACATGTGCACAATTTATATACTGTTCGAAAGGATATTCAAATCTGAGCAGGTTTGTTTTTGAATTGAAAACAAGTAAAATGCATAAAACAAAAAAAATTGGTGCCTAAGATTTTTAAATGCTGTAAAAAGGTCAATATTAAACCAATTTTGACAATTTTTTATGTTCGCCTGCACACGTCCACATACAATAATACCTATTATTGGCAACATTATTATGCAGCTGGTAAATGTTCCTGTGAATTGACAAGTTCCCAGCTTTGCAATTGGACCTAGCTAAATTTCGTTCAAATCATTCAAAATAACTATAAACATAGCAAAACAATTCACCAAAGTCTGTTGAAATTCACCATTTTATGACTCCTTCAAATTTTCAGGCATCAATATGCATAACTTTAAATTGATGAAGTGTGGGTATTCTTTAATGTAAATCCTTACATTTGAAGGGGTGCATCAAATTTTGACCAAAAGATTTTTGAGTTTTATTTTGCACACCCCCATAGCAGCAATTATTTTCAGAGACTGAAAAATAGGAAAGTTATGAAATAAATTACATTTGTTTGTTGAGGTTTAAGTGCACTGCAAGAGGATAAGATTGAATGAAAGTTCAGTATTGCACGTGAGGCAGTGGAGACAGGAATGACCAACTTGATGAATACGGGTGATGTCAATATCTTTTACAACGGTAGTGACTGTGTGTGTGTGTGTGTGGGGTTGACTTCGACTTTGGAGTTGATGGAGTGAGGTTTGTTACTAGTCTCAAGATTCCAGGAGTTATGAAATAAATTACAGATTTTGCACTGTGCTGTGTGCACCCAACCTCCAGTCTTGCAATTTAAATGTTTATCATTATTACAGCTAGCCCACTTGTCATCAAACTCGGAAGGATTTTTACGGACTGTGATTTTTTTTCTTCTAAACATTTAACTATATTAGCTGGTCTTTTTCATCCTGAAATAAATTACATCTTCCCCTTTTGAGAGTCCATACAACAATCCTCAACTCTGTATAAGAGTAATCTATTTTTATGTGTACCATTAACACAAGTTTGATATATATATCACTTGTGGCATAGATAATGTTGACTAGGGAAGTGTAATTCAGCTTTGTCAGCGCTTTGCAAAGGGTGCTCTAAATTCCAATGAGATTAACTCACCCACTTAACGATGCATATACCCATTACAGCAACACTCCATGCTTTAACCATGGAGTCTTTTTTAACTCCATGCTTTAACATACCACATAAATCATTCTCCCCACTATAAATAAATCTTCCATCTCAAATTACAGCCAAAGTTTTTGTTTTCTTTTTGTCTTCATTCATTTGTTATCACCACGATAGTCTGGTTGGACAGGAATACAAACGTGAAAGAATAAATCAATACACATGGCAGAATAGCCCTGGAGATTACACTTACTGTTATTGGAATTTACGGTGAGATAATGATTTATTTACGGAAGTATGTTAAAAAAAAAAATCCAAATACGTGCAATTAAGATGCAACAAATAATATATGTTCCCAATCAGAGAAAATGTTGTTTGAAAATGCAATTATCCTCAAGATATATCTGACATATAATAAAATCTTCTCTTTGGTATAAAACAAGATGACTTTTCGGTGAGACAAATTTTGCTTTGGAATGGTTAGAAATTGTACTCTGTATTGGGATGTTTATATCAACTGGCAAAATTGCCTCCAGAGTCTGTCAATACATTGAATTTAAATTGGCGAATTGACACCTATGCATTGCATATTTATGAACAGATTGACAATAAGGCAAGAACTTTTTGGCACAGCTTACAAATTTAATTAAGGACACAAGGACATTCAGACTGATAACTTGTATGGTACATACATGTACGTTCTTAAAAATATCCCAAGTTAGCCATTTAACACGATCTTAATTTTTTTCTCCCAGCTATCCACAAATAACATGGAGAGACAACCAATGAGAAATCACACCCAAACAGGGCCGTAACTAGCACAAAATTTCCAGGGGATTTTTTTTTATGAGAAACATGGGCATGGTGGATCGGGGGAGGAGGGGGGGAGGGGAGGTAAAATGCCTTCTGTTTCCATGTTATGCATATACATTACATGTAGAAATTCACAATTGGCAAAAAATCCAATTTCCTCCACTGCCCCCCCCCCCCTCCCTCCCCCTAGCTTGGCCCTGCACCCAAACCAGTAAAAAAAATCCCATCTTACAGCTATTCAATTTTTGGGCCAAATCATTCATATTAGCAAATTTGTAATGTCTATTAAGTTAAAAAAAGTGGAGAAAAAAAAAAGACTTAAAAAAATGGAGAAAAAAGAAATTTTTTTTTCATTAAGGAGATAATTAAGTTTGAAGTTTGGTTCCATTTGTGTAGAAAAGACCAAAATCAGATGATTGTTATGTCATGTCACTCAGATTCCTCAAAATCTTGATGTATTTTATCATAATTTTCCTTGGATTTTGTGGCTAAAAAGCATTGATATGTCAGGAAAGTAGTAAATTAGAATCTTGTAAAGATAATTATAATTTACTACCTGAAGAAAATTTGAGGAAAATAATTGAAATAAGAAAAAAAGTTAAATATATTTTCTTTAAAATACATGAACAATTGTTAAGAATGTGAGAACAAGGGCACCAACATTCCATGGTTGACTTACTACACTAGTCATTTCTGCAAAGATAAGACAGCTTTAAACTTGAATATCTCCTTAACTGATTGCAAATTTTGAACAATTTCTTCACCATTTTGTTTCTTTTGAAGTCCTCTTTCACATAAGATAAACTTTATTGACCACTGAATTAATCCTTTAAGTCATATATTGCCAAATAAATTTAAATCATAAATGATAAAAACTACATAAATATATTGGACATGCATCTCTTCAGTCCAATTAATTAAATAAAATTAATCTAAAATAATCTTAAACAATTATTCTATATTCAGAATTTGGCACTTTCATAGCTCAAAGAATGTAGTGTTATAAAACCATGAATTAATTAAATTGTTTAATTTTCCAAGCAATTAACCTTTTCAGGTTTCCAAATGACCACGCCCACCATAGTATCGCGGTATCTATGTGAGGCAAACAAACCCCAAATCCGCAATCTTGCATTACCAATGCATTGACATTTAGATGTTCCGGAGGCCTGCCACAAACTTTGTTTCATTTATGGCACTTCTCCAGATTTTATAGATTTTAGCAAATAGGATAAACAAAATTTAATTTGCTAATTATTCTGGGTAACAGCAATCAGATTTACAAAGCTCGCAGCGCGCCCTAAAGTGCAATATTTGTTCACCATTTTGAAGCCACTGAGTCTGTGTGTGCAGAAATTTGTTTTGTACAGTAAATTGCATTGACTACATGAGCACGCGCCATTAGCTAGCTGTCCTGTACCAGTACCGCATAGGATGTTTGCCCCCACTTAGTTACGCCGATTTTGTTGCTAGGCAAATTCGCATGGTGATTAGTTAAAACAAGCTGTCAATCATTAAACCCAGAAAGGTTAATTGCCAATTACTGTAAGATGATGTACGACAGACAATTCTGACAAGATTTTTTTAAAAAAATGTATTTATATTAAACAAGAACTTCTAACAGAAGTTTAAAGGATATTGCTTTAACATACAGTGACATTCCATGGATGATAATATTGCAAATTTGCATATTTTTGATCTTTAGGTCTAATAGCCACAAATGACAAATTTTCTTAGATTCTAAGGTGTGGTTTTTGTTCTTCAAAACAATCTAAAGTTACCCTTACAGAAATTTTAGCTTGCAGCACGCTTGCAACAAGCTAACAATTTTAGCTGGCATAAGCATGCTGCAAGCTTGCACAAGCATCTGCAAGCTTGCAGCAAGCATGCTGCAAGATAGTAAATGGAACAAGAACTAGCTTGCTAGTTTACACAAGCTAGCATAAAAAGTTTTGCTAGCTTGCGCAAGCTTGCAGATAGTTTTTGCTAGCTTGTGCAAGCTTGCAGATAGTTTTTTGTTAGCATGGGCAAGCTAATTTGTTCCAAATACTAAATTGCAGCATGCTTGCTGCAAGCTAATATTTCTGTAAGGGTACACAGTAACTAATACTTCACCAACTCATCTTCATGCTCTAAAACAATGGTCCATATCTTTATCTTATGCAACAAATATAATGGCAGTTCCCAGCTCAAAAAAAAGGCTTTTATTTCCATACAACTTTAAGCTCAAATGTTTTCCTGAAAGAGACATTAAAATTTTCATCAGCGTAAAAAAAATGATAACAAAATCCCTCGGTTTCCCCAAAGTGGCAATTCATACCTCATGAACTTATATAGCTTCCCATCAACAAGTGAGCTGCAAATGGGTTGCTCCAAATTTTACTTTCACATTACTGAAAGTTCTTTAAACTTACAGTATTGCTAATTTTCTTTAGGTAATATGATCAGAGATGTATATTTTTTGGTTCATTCAGTTTGTGTTCACTGTAAAGCTCTTTTTTTAATATGATTTTAAAAGTATGCAAACCAGAACCAAAAGGTTTTGTGGTTCCGATGCTTTTTGTTTGTTTGTTTGATAAGAGTTTAACGCACCACAACAGCAAGGGTCAAATTGTGCCTGAGAGGTTAGATCATTCCAGAGGTAGGAAAAAGAGTAAACAGGGGAGGTTGAGAAAAACACAAGAACTAAAAGCCAGAAAGCTAGGATCGAGAGAGGAGGTTTATGGGTGGAAAAATAATGTAAGGGAGAGGGGGGGGTGGGGAAGGAGGACTTAATATGGTTGTAGAGGGAAGCATGATAAAGGAAGGAGATAATTTTTTGTAAGCTGATTGATTTGCAAAATTTGTATTAACTGTCTTGTCATTGCATATCATGAAATATTTGTTCCATGATATTTATTCATAAACCACACCCACCATGCAGATCATCAAAAATGTTGACAACATTAGCATTTGCACAATAATTAAGAACATCAGTATGATGCAAAAACAACATTCAAGAACATACTACTCATTAGATTCATGACATAACAACATTAGAACATCTGTGTACCCATCATATAGCATAAATCTGATATACCGTTTATGGTGTTTACATCATTTAGCACTTTCACATTAAGCCATGCCCACCATGTATATTATACATGATAATCTGTTGATAACATAAGCATGTACACTGTTGATAACATAAGCATGTACACAATAACCAACAAAATCACCATGCCCAATATGACACAAAATGGACATACATTTGCTCATTTATCACTTTTTCAAAATTTTCACTTTTAGCCCGCCCACTTATCAATATGCATGAATCACCACCACAAACAATAGGTCGTATCTCAGGGTCAAAATTCCAGCTGTTCTGAGAACAGTGCTTTTTAAGCAGAAACAGTGAATTTTCAAATATCACTGTTACTTAAAACAGTGTTTTTTAGTTTTTTTCCTCAAACATATAGCATCAACATCTTGCAATATTGTTATCTGATCATAAAACATGTTCTATGAATAAAAAGTTTTTTTTTTTTAAAGTATGAAAAAATAATCTCATTCTTGCCATTGCCAATGCAATCGATCATAGATAGGGCAGCTCAACAGTTTCCTTCTCAGGCTTACCATGTAGCTGTCAAAATAAGAGCTACCAGGATCCTAGGTTATACCTGATCTGGGGATTTATCTACTATCAGTATTGTACATGGGGTATATCTGTCGGGGGTAATATGTTTCCCATGACGTAATAATTATGGCATTATACACTTGTCTACCAATTGGAGAATTTATTTCAAAGTTTTGTATGCACGTTTGAGAGTGCTTGAATCAAGGCCAGGGTCGAGGTGAAATAACTCATTGCATGAATTGTGTTATTTTATTAAAAAGATGCTTGCTTGAAAAGTCCTCCATATGTAGAATAAACAACTAGAAATAATGATATGCGTGCGTGATGATTTCGAGAAATTAATGTAATGAGATGCATGACCTCATTAAATAAACTTAATGTGTGAACCCAATTTTATTATTATTTTTTTATAATGTAATTTTCCACCATGTGATGCGGTCATATTAGTTGTGTCACTCGTATAACTTCCCCAATCGGCGAGATGAGGTTAAAATTACCCATTAACCCACACAATTATAATTTATACAAAACAGATCATAACTTTTGTTACTATCTTTATTTGTTCATTTTTCTACATACTGCCTATTGTAAGTTTTTTTTTGTTTGGAAAATATATTTCCCAGCACACATAGTATGGTCAAATTGATCCCACCCCACAAAATTAATGTTATGGGATGCATATCCTCATTAAGATGAACTTTGTGTGTGAACCCAATATTTTGTTTCTGTTTTTTGACAAAATATAATATTCCACCATATGGTGGTTAAATTGACCGTATCACTCGTATAACTTCGATAATCGGCCAAAACAGGTTAGATTAACCCAATTTGACCCACACTTTATAGTTTATACAAAACAGCTCATAACTTTTGTTAAAAGCTTCTTTTTTTTTGTTCAAACATCCCCATGAATTCATTTCCCTCCCTATATTGCCTTTAAGTTTTCTTTGTTGGGAAAATATATTTTCCAGCACACGTGGTATGGTAAAATTGACCCCCACCCCCCTTGATCACCCCCTCCCCCACGTCGTTTGCCGAAGTCGTAATAATATATGCTACATATTGATAATCTTCAAAAGAATTTGTATGTCTCACTCACATCCCTGATACTATATTTGCATGTGTGTTAAATAACGCAACTATCATTGGTTCATGTATTTACCCCATACATATGATACGTGTTACAGGCTACTTGGATTAGAGTTTCGACACAGGCACAGCAGCCTCCTGACTATTATTTGTTTCTTGATTCTCTTACAAGTATGTTCTGACAAAAAAGCCGTATTTGAAGTCCAATTTAAAGCAAGGAATTTGCTTTTTTTTATTGACAAAAATGTTGGAACAGTGAAATTTGTTTTAGAACAGCGTTTTTAAAAAGCACATGTTCCGTGGAACAGTGGTGAAAAATTAAAAATTTGACCCCTTCATCTGTACAAACCATTAGCTATGTGTACCACACATGTGTATCCAGTTTATAGTTTTTTAGATATCGTATATCGTGCTTCTTGTTTAAAAAATCATATTAAGCCCTGCCCACTACGCATATTAATGAAATTCAATGTTTTTATGCCATGAAAACAAACACACTAGCTAACATTATTATTATAACAAATATTAAATGCCAGAGTGAGAAATCCCACGTGGTTCAGATGCTAACTGTGGATGTATATAGCAGCAATATTTTTGTTATCGTATATGTTTAAATGTTGAGTTCTTACATGTTTAATTTATTTATCATACTGGAACATGTAATTTGTGTATTTGTTTCTTGTTTAAGTGTTACGGTTTTTGCCTAAAGCTATAAGCCACAATCACAACAATGAAAAATTATATTTGATTCGAGCCGCTCGACAATGATAAAGTCAACAACTCAACATTCCATGGGATCTTGTATCATCCTTGCTTTTATCAACAGCAAGATACCAAGTTTAGTTTAAATCTGACATGGGTTCGTGGAAATATGAGCATAAATACAATTTCACAGTTAGTCCCGCCTTTTCATAGCACCAAAAAAATAAGGATCATCTGCAGACCATGAAGAATTTTTGGCTCTTAACCCTCCAACCTGACACCCTCGATTTTTTCAAAATCAGAGGTAATCCATACTTACACCACACACAAGACAGGGGTAATCTATACCTTCTTAACTGACAGCATCTTCATAGTATATATTCATAGCTCACTTGTTAGCAACCAGCTACTGTTACACCACACACAACACAGGGGTAATCTATACCTTCTTAACTGACAGCATCTTCATAGTATATATTCACAGCTCACTTGTTAGCAACCAGCTATTGTTACACCACACACAACACAGGGGTAATCTATACCTTCTTAACTGACAGCATCTTCGTAGCATATATTCACAGCTCACTTGTTAGCAACCAGCTACTGTTACACACACACAGGGGTAACACCTTCTTAACACAGGGTAATTCTACTTGTTACCTTCTTAACTGACAGCATCTTCATAGTATATATTCAAAGCTCACTTGTTAGCAACCAGCTACTCTTACACCACACACAACACAGGAGTAAACTATACCTTCTTAACAGACAGCATCTTCATAGTATATATTCATAGCTCACTTGTTAGCAACCAGCCACTGTTACACTGTACTTAATAGGTCATTCATCTGGGGCTGAAGTCACATAACTGCTGTTCAATGATGTGAATCAGATTAGTCCTTGGCTGAGCCTAAATATAAATATACATAATATGCCTGGGAGGACTTTATGCAAAACCCATGAAAGATTGATGGACCGTTTCTCCTAGATGGTTATTTCCTCATTCCACAATACACCCATATACCAACTATGGCATAAATTCACCTTATTGATCTTGAGATATCGTATCTACACGATTAACAGAAATTACATTTAGCCCCACCTACTAATTAATATTCATGACATCAGCACAAAAACAATAGGATCATCCACAGACCACAACACATCCATAAACCCAGTATGACATAAATACACCTCACCATTCTTGAGATATCATGTGTACAAGCTTGTTAATAGAATTTTACATTTAACCCCACCTACTAATTAATATTCATGACATCAGCACCAAAATCCATAGGGCTCATCTACAAACAACAGCACATCCTCATACCAAGCATAACATAAATCCACCGCAGTTCTTGAGATATCGTGTTTATAAACTTTTTAATAGAATTTTACATTTAGCCATGCCTACTTATTAATATTCATGATATCAGCACCAAAAACAATTAAGATCATCTACATACCACAACACATCCATATACCAAGTATGACAAAAATCCACTACACACGCTTCTGTCACAGACACATACATACACCACATACTTACATACATTCATACATACGTACATACACATGCCAGCATAGGTTCCTTATGCTATTAGCATCAGAGCCAAAAATCTAAAAGTGGTAAAACAAGTCTATTTATAAATAGGTTTTTAGTTCCTTTTGATTATTTTTAATAGATTTCAAAACTATCTCAAGCTCATTAATTCAAGTTTGTATGCTTTAAAACACTTGTCTATATCTTTATCTTACACAACAAACACTAATGGCAGTTCCCAGGTCCAAAAAAAATTGGTTTTTCATATCCCTACAACTTAAAGCTCAAATGTTTACCTATAAGAGACATTAAAACTTTCAACAGCTAAATAATAACAAATGCTAACAAAATCCCTCTGTTTCCCCCAAAGTGGCAATTGGATGCCTCATGAGCTTATAGCTTCCCATCAACAAGTGAGCCACAAATGGCTTGCTCAAAATTTTCAATTTTCAAAATGTCATGCTCGAGGGGTTCCGTTGCAGGTACTTGTGTGATTCCTAACCAATTGGTCTAGATGAATGACTCCATTAAAAAAAAAGAGAAATATATTCGAGATGCTCGGATTGATAACCCTGTTCATGTTTGTCTAATCTCTCTTAAAATAAGCTTTGCATTTCCGTCACTAAATTTCTGTATGTGTGTGCTTTTAAGTGTAAATGAATAAATGGGAAAAGAAGGTAAAATATCTGGTTTCTTGCTAAGAGGCCCATTTATACAGATTTAGAAAGCAACTTAAAATCAAATCACACACAAAAACCTAGCTTTTCGATAGTTCTCTAACATCGTGTATCTGCTGTTACATATGGTGAAATTAATTGTAAAGATCTGTTAACTATACCATTTACACTAGATGCAATGTTCAACTTGAACAACTTTTAGATACTGTATTCGATGATTAAGCGCTCCTGCTCTAAAAAGCGCCCACCAACAGTTTTTGACTGATAACATAATTTATTACATTAATTTGAAAACTTCAATAAGTTTTGTTACATTATTTGCTCATTTTGTGTCTGACACTCACACTGATTTTGTGGTGGTTATTGTGGGGCTAAGTAAATATAACCAGTTAGAAAAATACAGTTCTAATGACATGCCATATGTGGCCAGGAACATGGCTAATGACACACCATATGCAACCCGGAGCATGGGCGCTCATTAGGAAGAAACTGGGCCTAAAAAGTGGTTCAATTCTATTTTCGTAAGCGCCTTAATATGTCAAATACAGTACTTGAAGATTGAGTTTCATTTTTTGCTTCAGTGAATGCACATGCTTTTGAGATCTTGTATGTTCCTAAGTATTTTTTGTGTTAACCCATCACTGCATCAATTCCATATTATGCTACGAACAAAAAGTGAACTGCTTTTACTTACTGTGGCCTACCGAGTGGCATAGCTAGGGCCCTACGGGCTGGGGCGAGTAGGGTCCTGCGGGCCCCCATGGTATATAGGTATAATGATACAATTTTTATTACGGGCCCCCATATAGTGCCCAGGCTGGGCCTTTTTAAGGGGGTGACTTCCCCACTTGAATCATAATTGCTTGAATGACCTTCAGTGGCGGACACTTCAAATTAGACGTCTTCATAGCTGTCTTGTCATGATGTACCGGATATGCTTTAACCTCGTGGACATCGTGGACATATATATCTTATAACCAAAATTTCATTCTGCACTAGAGGACAAAGTTCCCGCCTCTTTTGTCCCACCCTGTACCAACCAGGTGTTTGCTTTATCCTTCTTTCCCCGCACCTGCAGAGACTGGAATAACCTCTCCTTTAACCCAGTTGATGCACCCTCTCTTGACACCTCCACGAAAGTGTTGAGGGGCTTCATCACATAGACACATGTTTTCATCTTGTTTTTACTCGCACTATGTATTTATACTAGCACCTTTACTTTTGGCTGTTCCTTGGCTTCACACGCCTACACAGCCGCAGTGCATTTATCTTCAGTTTTTGAAGCTGCACTTTATTGGAAGAAGAAGAAGAGTAGGTTTCAGACAAAACGTTTTTTGGATCTTAGCCATAATCCGAATCATATACAAAGGTGGAGAAGACTTTCTCATCATTTTCAAAGACTAAAATTAAGGTAAGAAACAAAAGGATTGCATAAATAATTTGAGCTCTCATGTGCCCATGCATGTGCAACTGGAAACATTTGCTTTGACCAAATCAATTTCCACAGTTGTTACTGTATTCATTATACCCAAATGCATAAACCTACCACAAAATGTAACTTGCATTTATACAGCTGTATAGAAAAAATGAGTTAGGTCTTTGCAAGTTTACCTCAAATTACAGATCTAAATAAAAATTATTCTCTAAATTTGGAGAGTCTGATTATGTAAAAAGAAAACTTGGAGAATCCAAAATATAAATTATCCACGTTTGGGGAAGTAAGAAATTCCATTATTCAAGCTCACAAAATAAGTATCACTTCCAGCAATTCTTCATTGTTATAATTTCAAAATGCGCTAAAAGCTGCTCCATTTTGCTTCCAAACCCAAGAAAATAATAACACTGATATACCCCAGGCAAAATAAAGCTCAAGGCTTACCAAATACAATTATTAATTAGATTTACCTCATAGCAAGTTTACAATGATTATCCCCCAAAACAGTCAGTTTTAGTTTCCTTATTAGCGCTGGTTCTGGCCACACATGATTTTTAACAATGAAGAGAAAAACTGCTAGAAACTGAACGGAACCTGTAAATTGCTGAACTAAATTGATAGAATTCTTCCCACCAACGGCATCAGTCGTAACTCGATTTACAGGAGCCAGTATCGCTTCCTAATTCAATTTCAACAAAACATTCTGTCACAAACATGCACAAAAGAATGTGAGCCAGTTTCACTTTCTCTCAAGAGTTTTCATTCAATGCGAATGTTTTTCAAAAATATTGAAACATATTTGCATCATTAGACACAAACCATCCAATCAGAGAAAATCAATTTCATCATCCAAACCCGTTTTCCACACGCTAGCAGTTATTGCTTCTCAAAAAACAGCAAAGTTTTTGAATAAAGATTCATCAGAAGCTATAAGGTGTAATTACGTTCAATTTCAGAAACTTTCAGCGCCAGGCCTGGAAATTTGGAGCGAAATTGGAAGTTTTTGCAGGTGACATATCTTCAGTCATATATTTTTGATTGATCGCACTTTATTTCAAACCATAATACAAAATATAACAAAAGTGACATATTTACAAAGTTCATTAATTTGGGGGAGCACTCAGAAGACACGAATGTATCTGTAGGTGAGGTACCCTCTTACACAGTTACAAGAATTGAGAAAAAAACAACAACAAAAACAAACAAAAGAAAACGAAAAGAAGAAAAAAAATCAATAGTTACGCTATGTACATAAAATACCAAAAAACGAAAAGTGAAGGACGAGTTAGTTCCTAGAATATACACAGCAGGGAGCCAGAGGATGCACCCTACCCACGAATTCAGCTGATCATTACCATTCTGCAGACAAATCAACCAGATTTTTAGCATAATATAGCATCACAATTTTGGCACCTCCTTACCCCAGCATTCAGCACCTCCCAGATGTCTGTATGCATTACATGCACCCACTTTTCACAGAATACAATGTGCAAATTAGTCCTCTCATGATGGAGTGAGATTCAAGTTAGAAAGGGGTAATTTTGTTATTGAGCCACAACTATCTTTTTTTGCTTGTGTTTATGGAGTTCAAGTCACTCTTATAAATGTATTGTGCCCTAATTTCATGACAAATATTTCAAAAACCTTCACCTGAATATAGCTATAGGCCAGGGAAGAACTAGATTATTATCATTTTTATGTAATCATGGTTTTGTAGGTTTAAAAGGATTCAATAAATTAGCACATTATACCTTGTTTTTCGCTGAGTTATCATTTTTGGAAAGATCCCCCACCCCACCACCTTCACACACACACACATATTTGGGCCTAGCACTGCCTTACGCTTACTGCACCTTAAATTAAAATCTGCACATGTTCCTAATAACTTTGATGGGTTCTCTCTTGCTATATCAACACATTTTTATGCATTTTAAACAACTTCCTTACTCTTAATCTTGCAAATAATATTTTACGCTTAAACACGCTCGAATTAAAAATTAATTTAATTAATGCAATTAATTTCTCAAATGTAAAGTATGCATGCCAATGACTATGTGCCAATGTACACAATGCTTCTAAATAGATATTGTACATCTGGCAAACAAGATGTCAGAAATGTTAAAACATGCTCCAGAAGTCCCTATGGGTATATAATTAATCCCTCAATTCTGAAAGTACATGTGAAATATGCCATGGAGCATATTGTTCATAGGGCAATTAGCATCCTTATTCAAATTTACTTTCAAGCTGAAAAGTTAAACTTTTGTGATAATGTCGTACATCTCAAGTATGTGTATTTATATATGAAAAACATAATTCTTTCTGTATGAAAATCTCACACGCTATTATGACGCTATTAACAAACAAACACACTTATTACTGTAATACATGTAAGTTTTGTTTCATTTTTTCCCTTTTCACAAACTTACCCTGCATGTAGCCTGCCCAGGTCTTAGATATTTCTGTATCATTATTATTGTTGTTATCATTACTATTATCATTATTATTGTTGTTATCATTACTATTATCATTATTAATGTTTTTATCATTAATATCATCATTATCATTGTTGTTATCATTACTATTATCATTATTAATGTTGTTATCATTACTATTATCATTATTATTGTTGTTATCATTACGATTATCATTATTAATGTTTTTATCATTATTATTATCATTATCATTCTTGCTATCATTACTATTATCATTATTATTGTTGTTATCATTACTATTATCATTATTATTGTTGTTATCATTACTATTATCATTACTATTGTTGTTATATTACTATTATCATTATTATTTTGTTATCATTACTATTATCATTACTATCATTATTAATGTTGTTATCATTATTATTATCATTATTATTGTTGTTATTATTACTATTATCATTATTAATGTTGTTATCATTACTAGTATCATTATTATTGTTGTTATCATTACTATTATCATTATTATAATGTTGTTATCATTACTATTATCATTATTATAATGTTGTTATCATTACTATTATCATTATTATTGTTGTTATCATTATTATTATCATTATTATCATTATTAATGTTGTTATTATTACTACTATCATTACTATTATCATTATTATAGTTGTTATCATTACTTTTATAATTAATATCATTATTAATGTTGTTATCATTACTATTATCATTATCATTATTATTGTTGTTATCATTACTATTTATTATTATTATCATTACTATTATTATTATTACTATTATTACTATTATTATTCAATTTGTACTCTATATATACTTTTTATGCATACATTTATACATCAGTGATACTTACTTATTCATTAAATATTGACAATTTAATTTACATGTTTTTCAAGAAATTAGCTTTATTTCACTTGTATCTATACTTATTACATTAATTGTATCTGATATATATTCTCTTGTACATAACTTATTTAAGACTATTCTTGTATCATTTTTGTTTTGTTTTTTACAGCACCTGATGAAGACCTTAGGCTGAAAGCTTGAACATACATGTAGAAATATCAAGCAACATCTTTCTCGTTAATCATCTGTCTCACAATTATCATAATCATGAGCGAGAACAGAACGCATTTTGAATATATATTATATATATATATATATATATATATATATATATATATATATATATATATATATATATATATATACATATATATATATATATATATATATATATATATATTTATTTATATATATATATATATATATATATATATATATATATATATATATATATATATATATATATATATATATACATATATATACATATATATATATATGTATATATATATATATATATATACATATATATATGTATATATACATACATACATACACACACACATACACACCTACCCATACTACATACATGTAGAACAGCTCTACTATTCTTTGAATAGTAGAGCTAAAAATGATTGGCTGAGTGGGGCTATTTCAAAGAGAATGACGTAAAATGCCTCATTAACTCGAGCTTGGGGACTGAATGTAGAATACATATCATTTGATACCAAACTGTAAACTTAAATATCTCCTTATTACGGAATGATATATTTGAATTCTTTCTTCAGCAATTTGTTTCTTAGGTCCTTTTTTCATACAAGATAAGACTTGCTTAACCCTTAACTAAACCTTCAAGGAACAAAATGACAAAACTGTGTACAAAATTTGTATTCTGTGAAGGATGTTTTCTGTGTTCTTGTGATTTCTGTGATTTATCAAGGTCTAGTGACTTTTAGCTAGTGCTGTCACATCATGGCTCTTTTACGTATTGATTATCGTGGAGAAAATTATCGCGATATATCATATATCGCGATACTTTTCAAGAAAACTGACTCACGACACAAATTGTTAATATCACTAACGTTATATGATCATGGAGTTACAATTTACTTCATGATATGATGAACGCAAGAAAAAATGATTTGCAGATCTAGCAGATCACGTGACGATTATGTTCATCACGCATCACGCACATATTTGGTAATTCAGGCAATGTGACCATGAATCATCGAAGTGAGAGCGTGAGTGGCACATCCTGGACCAATTTTTCGTTCTTTTTGCCAACTTACATCGGCGCATGCCAGTGTGTGGTGACAGAGTACGATTTTTAGTTAGTTGTTTTTATGTTTCACAATTATTTTGCACGTTTTTAATGCCTAAAATTGACTTTTAGATTTAGTACCGTAACGTTAGAATTGTAACATACGAATTAGCCTAGCATAGTTGCTCAAAAATTTCTTAGTTGAGTATTAGTTTTAGTATCGCGATATGTTGGGAGAGGCATATTTCATTAGATAGGAAAGATATGTCGCGATTATCGATATGTCATGAAAGCACTACTTTTAGCCCTGGGATTGATGTCACGAGAGTGCCTTAGCATGGTTCTAGAGAAATAATTGTGATCAGGGAAGTCTTAAGAGGCACTTCTCTGCTGTGATTATTACCACATTTTGGATAGAAACTTATCAGTCACTGAACTGCTGAACAAAGACCAATTAATTTGCAAATGTATTAGCAATTGTTTTAAGAAAATGAGGAAGCACATCATGATCCTCTTTGGCCACTGACTTTCAACACAGCTCAGTTTGAGACATATTAAACGTTACACTTTTCATATACCCAATCACTGGAATTACATTTCCCTCAACATGGGGTGTCAATTACATGGATATTCTAGCAGTTAAACCGGCCTTTTTCAACAAGAAATTTGAAAATAATTTCTATTTCAGTATTTCTATTGCATTGTTCATATTTAAGTGATTAAATATTATCTAAGTCAATTGTTCTTTTAAATTACTTTATAATCAATTCAAACACATTACACATTCTCTGCCTTGAAATTTGGAGCTGTTTGATACCTCATTCCCATGAACTCTAATTACGTTAATAATCTAAAGGATTAGTTCAGTGGTCAGGCATATTTATCTTATATGAAAGAGGACTTCAAAGAAACAAAAGCATTGAAAAATCTTATTCTGTTAAGGAGATAATCAACTTAAATTTTGCTATCATTTGTGTAGAAATGACTGAAATCAGACTAGTTGTGATGTCACAGCCTCAGATTCCTTAAAGTCTTTATGTATTTTATCATATTTTGTCCTGCAATTTTGTGGCTTAAAAAGCATGGGATATGTCAAAAAGTATTAAAACTGAATCTAGGAAGTGTATTTATAATATACCACCTGAAAAAAAGTTTGGGGAAAAATAATTCTAATAGTGAAAAAATTAAATAAACTTTTTTTAAGATACATAAAGACTTTGAGGAATCTGAGGCTGTGACATCACAACCAGTCTGATTTCAGTCATTTCTATAGAAATGATACCAAACTTTAAACTTGAATATCTCCTTAATGGAATAAGATTTTGCAATGCTTTCTTTACCATTTTGTTTCTTTTGAAATCTTCTTTCATATGAACTAATCCTTTAAGGAAATTGTTTATCATAATGAATCTTTCACCACATCCTTTTGACTTTAGAAGTGTTTGATGGGCCCCTCCCTATACCTACCCTCTAAAAAAGTCTTGTCTGTTGGATATGTATATAGACAGCAATCAATACACTTCCACTGGTCAATTATGCAGTTACCCACTACTAGACAAAACACTGTACAGAAGGGCATCTAATTACTACTACTCCCTGTGCAACAATATTACGCAACAAAAATAATCAATTCATCCAGAGATTCAATCTAAGTACCACAATTTCACAATTGGTCTAAACATGGTTACAGGTGCTGATTTTAGTTGCAGGGGCAAAATATTATTTGGTGGTAAAAATATGAACATCTTTTATTAATTATGCAGTACATATTATTCAATACAAAAAAATAAAAATAACAATGATTAATGGTGAGCCATGCACACATGAACACATGGTTATTGACCCTAAGTCACAGATGTTTATAGCTTGAAAGAATTAGTTCAGTGGTCAAGCAAGTTTATCTTATATGAAAGAAGACTAAAAGAAACAAAATGGTGAAGAAACCAATAAATACTCTTATTCCGATAAAGGAGATATTCATCTACCTACTGTGGTGTAGCGCTTATCATACCTGTCTACAGACCACGAGGCCCCGGGTTCAAGCCTGGGGTGGGTAGACACGCCAGTGCACCACAACTGGTTATCAAAGGCCGTGGACATTGACTGGGTTGTCGATCTTATGTCTGTCCGTACGTCGTACCTGTGTTCTCGTCCGGGTCGTATTAAGTGTTTCGTGAAAGCATTTGTACTATCATAACCGAATACGCAGGCGACGACCCCGTCATTGTAATTGTGTGTTCAACTCTCTCTCTCTCTCTAAAGGAGATATTCAAGTTTAAAGCTCTGTCAGTCCGTCTTATCTTTGTTGAAATGACTGGTGTAGTAAGTCTACTATGGAAGGTTGGTGCCCTTATTCTCACATTCTTAACAATTATTAATATATTTTAAAGAAAATATATTTAACATTTATGCTATTTCAATTATTTTCCCTCGAACTTTCTTCAGGTGGTATATTATAATTGTCCTTACAAGATTTTGTTTTGCTACTTCCTGACATATCCAACGGTTTTTAAGCCACAAAATCAACTTGAAGAACAAAATATGATAGAATACATAAATACTTTTTAAGGAATCTCAAGGCAGTGACATCACAACTAGTCTGATTTCAGTCGTTTCTAAACAAATGATGCCAAACTTCAAACTTAAATATCTCCTTCATGGAATTTTGAATGCTATCTTCACCACTTTGTTTCCTTTGAAGTCCTCTTTTATATAAGATGGACTTACTTGACCTTTAATCTACCAGTATTATTATCTGTAATCGTATATAGTTTAAGAAGAACTTATTATGTATCACATATCACACAACATAATTTATACAGTATACTTTATGTATAGTTTATACAGTCAGTAATTACCTTGTCGATGTAGCCAGAAATTTCAATGGGGGGATGGAGTTTGTCGATGTAGCCAGAAATTTCAATGGGGGGATGGAGTTTGTCGATGTAGCCAGAAATTTCAATAGGGGACGGGCCAAACTCCACAAACAATTATGAAATGCATTAATATGTCCATAGATCTCAATAGTTTTTGACTCTAGTAAGGGTGTGACAATGTTACAATCTATGAACATAAATACATTTTCAACATTTTCCAAGACTTTCAGTAAAACTGCTTTATTATAATATTTAGAGGGAAAAAACAGAGAAAACAAACACATCATTTGCAAAATCTTGTTCCCTCTGTTCCCCCGGCTGGCTAGGACCCTGATCCTACACATTGCCAGGACTTTTCATGCAGGCACTTATCTTACATAGTGTAAATTTAATCAATGATCTTAATTATTTGTACAGAAACATTATGTAACAATGAATTATCAATATGATGAGGCTCAAGACGGGGAAATGAAAGGCCAAAACCCTAAGCTAAATCAATTAGATATACGATTTGTTAGAAGCTTTCACATTTTGATGAGTCGCGACGATTAACGAAGGACGTGCACATGTATGTGAATGTAAGTATTAAATCGGGCAAATCACAAATTGAAGGGAAATGACGTTGCTTGATTTTAATTGCTGCATTTTTTTTACGTAATCAATCAATAAAATAACATTACTAGGCATCAATCAATAACAATCAATCCCAGTGGGTTATGATAAGCCAACGATCTCTGCATGAAAATACTGCACTGGTCACTGACCTGTCACAGCTATGAAAGGTCCTGCCTAATACTCTAAAGAATATATCCAGGATTAGTTATTTGTGTGGGGATGAAAAGAGAGGAAGGTGAATTTCACTCCCCTCTCCCCCAATAATCATCCAGACACAGCAGTGGGTTGCTTGGCTGATGTTACTCATTGTGCTTTATTTAATTCTTATTTCACCAGGAAAACAGTGAGGGGATTTTATGGAACCCCCTTGTACCCCTAGTCCTTCAAAAGCAAAATACAACCCCAGTAATTTTCATGAAAAACAAACTCACATTATTGTATTCAAACACAGTCATGTTATAAACTTCAAAAGTAGTCAATTCAGGGGTGAAGGAAGCTTTTGAAAAGTGTGGGGGGGGGGGGAAGGAAACATAAGTGTGCACACATTCCACCCATTCTTTCACCTTTGACAATCATTAAGGGGCACTTTTCAATTTCAAAACCGGCACTTTTTGCCATTTTTTTCTTCAGAAAAGTGGCGGACATGTTCCCCCTGGTTCCTACACCTATGACTATATTTGTGGTTTGGCCTGCCACATCTCACTACTGTTTGTAAAGTTCCAGAGCACTGCAAGGGGCTCCGTAATCTTGGCCCATTCTACAAAAAATAAATAGCACCACCCACTCAATTCCCCTGTAATAATATTCTTTCTATTTTTGTCATCATGCCAATTATTTCACATTTGTGATGACAGACATTCCCAGAAATACAGTAACCTTACCGTCTCTTTCCTTCCTACTTCCCGTCTTCAAAAAGAGAAAACACATTTTCTTTCAGAAAAGCAAAAACACATTCATGTGTAAACCAAAATGAAACTCTTAACTTTAAAAGTATTTCTCAGAGTTATATCCCCCAGTCCGGTTTGTACCCCCGATCGGGAGAACAGTTTTGTTCTTCCGGTCAAGGGATTTTTTACAGAAGTATCCCACAATGCATTTATCCAATTTCAAAGTTTGTATAGGAATAAGATAAGAATCAGACACATTTCGAACGTGGGGAACTTAACCAGTGTGAATGATTAAAAAATTCTTCACAAAATGAAATAATGGCATATGAATTATCATTTCACTGTGTGCTCTTAAAATTCACTGTGCGGTTTTCAGGACATTGAAAAAAAGTGATGAATTCTTATTATATGTTACCGTTAAGCAGTTGCTCTTTAACAAGATTTTCTGAAATTATGAGAAATAATTTGGAGATTTGTGATTTTTTTGTTTAGCAATAATTGCATGATAGTAACAAACTTATTTTACTTTCGCAAAATTGAACATGAACAAAGCAAACTTTGTTACAAACCTTCAATGAAACAACTTTTAAGCGTCTATGACTGAAACTTCACATTAAAAATGGCTGCTTCCATATATCACTATAACTCAGTGCACATGCTTGAGTCTCCCGATCGGGGGACTTATGGATTCCCCATCGGCAGTACAAATCGAATTGTCCCCCATGCCCAGCACTTTCCTTAAGTCCCACGGAGCATTCTACAAAAAATAACTGTCATTCAATCCCTCCGCAGTAAATTCTTTCTAACCTGTCATCATGTCAAATATATCATGTCTGTGATGACAAACATCCTCACAAGTACAGTAACCTTACCTCAAATCTGTCTCCAGTTAATTACTTAAAATTTCAATCCATTCAGAGAACCAAAAAGGAATTAAATTTCTCTCAGTTTCTATTGATTAAAAGTGAAAAACATCATCCCATGAAACAAAACCAAGTCATCTGAACTTTTCACCTCTGTGTTTCTTGTCACTTTACTGATTGATCCTATCACTCCTGAGTTGACAGTAAGAAATATTGAGTTTTCACAACTTTCTGACATTAGTAAAGATAAGATGTTTACAGCCAAGTACATCCCCAGGCCAATGATGATAATATATTACTTCCATAGTCGATATAGATTTCTTATGTGCATCACACTTTTTTGGTTAACTTTGTACATGTTTCAAACTTACAATAAAAGGGCAAAAAGTAATTTTATAAATGAATATGGACATTGGATTTATTTATTTTATTTTTGGAATGGTCTATAAATTAAGTAATTCATTAAATTTATATACATGATAATTAATAACACAACTGAGACCAACATAGTTAGGATAGTTGATGAATAGCTGGAGATAGACCCAGATGCTGCCTGCAGCTATGCAAACACAAAAAAAACTTGATAAGCTTGATTACCCTGATAAGGCTTACACATAAAGGCTCGTTTACTCGCAAAACTTTCACCACATTTGATAGAAACGAAAGGACTGATGCCAAATATGAAATTATTGAAAGAGAAGAAATTTACAATAGAATGGGATTGTAATTTTGAACATGTGAATGGTAATAATAATGTAAATCCTTAAAATAACTTTGAACTTTAACCTGAAAAGATATGAGATAAAGGCTGTGTTCTCACTTATGTCCGGATCATGATCACCTGATGATAACCTTGCTCTATAATTGTAGAAAAATCTATGTCATGTGTTGTTTTTATCATTCATTACTGATAAGTATGACAGTCTGTGAAGAAAGAAATCACTTGCAACAAATTTACTTTCATAAGAGCTTTTGATTTCTCAAAAGTGATGTATTTTACATGTGTCGTTATATTGTTTGTCACACTGTCAAATTGTTTTAAAACCGGCATCAGTTTATTCCATTGAACACTGGGATAAGCAAACTTTTTGCAATATTAATATTCTACTTTCAAATCATTATCAACTGGTCCAATCATGTACTAGCATTCCTGCAATTTATTGCGTGCATGTGAAACAAACAACAGAGATGTTTCAACGTTTATAATGGAAATATTTCCAACAAAACTATATTAACGCAGAATACAGTGTTTGTCAAAATCAGCACTGAAGTAAAAAGAAGAAGGTGGAGGTTGATTGGTCATGTGATGCGCATGAGCACTATTAAGCAATGTGGGCATGTAACTAATCATTTGCCCCATTCAAGCCTATGATGAAAGAGTCAAGTTCGGGGTCCTTTTCGTTACAGAATGTAACAGATTTGGGATCTTTTGTGATGTTTTCCAAAAAGTACCATCTAATATCTCTCGGATGACGGTAGTTTCAATAGGGGGTCACCAGTGGTTTTGGCCCTTTTTTTTAGGCTGAAGTGAAGAGGTGTTGTACACCCTCACCAAATCACTCAAATTTTGGTGCGGGTCCATGGTAAAATAGTTCCCCATGAAACTTTTACTGAAACAAATCTCATCAAGTTTGGATATGCATAGTCAAGTCCTATCTATTCTCTACCATTCCTGATTTCCAACTTCTCAGCTTCCTGTCCCATGAAATGGGACCTCTCGAAAATATTTTTATCAGCCTTTTCTCTGAGGGTTCTCATTTTTGGATGGCGGAGTGATACCTTATTAGTTCCGTGCTACCTGTGTGACAGCTATGACTTAAAAACTAGAGGGGTGAAGGAGAAGTTGGTCATCCTAAAACAACCTGGAGAAGGACAACCGAGAAGGAGAGGAAAGTGATGGGATGGAGCTTGTGGACAGGAGCCAAACAAGTTGCAAATAACAGAGTCCAGTGGAAAGTGTGCACTGCAGCCTTAAGGCCGTGACACACCGAACGCGACGCGGCGAGCGACTTTTTAGATAATCATACAGGAAACAGATATTATAAGATGCTTTGACTTTTTGCTCACACACGATGAAGTTTACAATTTTGGCTTTCTGATTATACTGGAAAATTTGTTAGAAATGCTTTTTTGTTCAAACTGTGGAGAAATTCGCTTTAGTGTGGCGCGATTTTCTTTCGCGACGCGAATTTTTTCTTTAATGGACGTGGAAAGGCCCTTTCAATTAATTTTTAGTTATTATCTGAATAGCCATGCGATAACGATGCTTCTCTAAATACAAGAGGTTAAAATGTTTCTTTTCCTTTGTTTTATTCAATTTTGTTTAAAAAATCGCTCGCCGCGTCGCATTCGGTGTGTAACGACCTTTATGGGCCAGGAGGCCTGAAGAGACTAGGTGAGGTGACAGTGTTTGTCTTGTTTGGTTAACTTTGTACATGTTTCAAACTTACAATTATACAAATTAAAAGGGCAAAAAGTAACTTTATAAATGAATTTGGACATTGAATTTATGTATTCTATTTTTGGATTGATCTATAAATTAAGTAATTCATTCAATATATATACATGATTATTAATAACACAACTAAGACCAAAAGAAAAGACTTTAATAAACAATCCACACAATGATATAAAGAGAGGGGGAAAATTTTAATATCTGCCGGAAACAAACAAGGAATACCAAGACCAGCAAACATTTAAGAGATATTTAAAAGCCACTTGAAGAAGTGTGGGAGGAAGAGACAGGGAGGGGGCTACTAACGTTTTAATGTTAGAATTTTGTACTGTATTCGGCAATACAGTTTTCACGAACAATTGATTTCAAGAATAAGTAAGATTTTTATGAAGGACACATGAATCTGCTGCGAACAAACCAATCACCCCATGGAATCATCTGTCAAACAGCAGCATTATCATTTCTCATCTCAAGACAAAGTAAAACTAATCCATTTTAATATATGGGGATCAAACCCGTGGAGCAGGTGAGGGGGGGGGGGGCACTTCCATACTAAAGTGGTAAGTAATTGTGCCACCCAGAATTTCAAAAGTGGACTGCAGTGTGAGATTTTTTTTATTTTGTAACTGCAGTATGACAGTACATGATTTTGATACCTGTAGTACAAAAATATGCAATTTTTTTGAGACCAGCATGATGAGAGGTTGGATTTTTGATACCTGCACTACGAAAATTATGAAAAAAGGCAACTGCTCGGGCGGCACATGTATATATTACCTCAAAATGGTATATTCCAAAATGTCACCCAATATACATGTCTCTACCTTCAACCTAAACTCAAAACATCATGTTAATCTATTTGGCTACCAAACTGAAATAATATGGATGAACTTTCTTGCCAATTAGTATTTGATATGATTCTTTAACTGTGTATGAACGTGCCACAGATTTCCTAGAAGAGAAAAACTGAACTCTTTCTGACATGTTTTCCCAAAGTTTAGATATCGGTCGGCTAAGTGATTAATTTATTTTTGACAAATGAAAATTTATAATCATATTTCCACAACACTTTTCGTTATCTATACAAGGATAGCATAACAAACTGATTATAAAAGCGAACAAAAAATCCTGTAGTTTGCAAAACCATATGAAGTAGATACAATTTGATGAAGCCCTCACAGAAATTAAAAAGCATGCAGATATCACAATATTATCTTGAAAATGTTTTGAGCAAAATTAGCTTTAAATGTCACTGTAAAGCTATAATGCTTCCAAAAGAGAGAGACTTATACAAAAACACTGTTATGCAATATAAAAGTGCTGAAAGAAAAATAATGATAAATTATGAGCGCAAGTAAACATGAAAAAAGATTAACTTATTCATTTGTACTTGCTCTTCATAACTTATACATATATTTTTCTTTTGAATCTATAATTTGTACGTTACTGTACATCAACCTAGCCATCTCCAAAATAATTGATATGTATAATGGGGGATCGTTGATGAATAGCTAGTGATAGACCCAGATGCTACCTGCAGCTATGCAAATACAAAATACACTGATGAGCTTTCATTACTCTGATAAGACACACAAGGCTTGTTTACTCACAAAACTTCCACTACATTTGATAGAAATGAAAGGACTGATGCCAAATATGATATTAAAAGAATAAATCTAGAATAGAATAGAGTTGTAATTTTAAACATGTGAATGGTAATAATAATGTAAATCCTTAAAATGACTTTGAACTTTAACCTGAAAAGATACGAGATAGAGGCTGTGTTCTGACTAATGTCTGGATCATGATCACCTGACGGTAACCTTGCTCTATGTTTGTAGAAAAAACTATGTCATGTGTTCTTACTTTCAAAAGCGCAAGCTTGTGATTAGAACCACTGTGGATTATTTGTTCACAGGGCCTGAGTGAAATCGAAAGGCAAGACATTGATAAATCCGTGAAATGTAATGGAGCAGGCTAACTGTTATTACAGGATCTATGGCATAACTAACATGATCACAGGACACATATCTGTGTTCACATACATTTTTTAAGAATCTCATCTGTGGATCTGATCGCATGCTCCGGATCATGATCGCATGCTCCGGATCATGATTGCATGCTCCGGATCATGATCGCATGCTCCGGATCATAATTGCATGCTCCGGATCATGATCGCATGCTCCGGATCATGATCGCATGCTCCGGATCATGATCGCATGCTCCGGATCATGATCGTATGCTCCGGATCATGATCGCATGCTCCGGATCATGATCGCATGTTCGGATCATGATCGCATGCTCCGGATCATGATCGCATGCTCCAGATCATGATCACATGCTCCGGATCATGATCGCATGCTCCGGATCATGATATTATCCTCGACTAGAATAAAGATAGAAAGTGCCTGCGATCAGAGCGTTCTCACAGTAAAAAATTGGCAGATCTGATCGGCTGCAGTGGTCTGATTGTGAGCTGTACTCAAACGAGAACATGCTCAGAGTTTGCAGGTATTACATGCAGGGTACCATACACTGATGATACATGAAACTGAGGTGATACACATGAGTCTGGGCGAGGACCTGAAATACAACTAAAAGATTCCTCAAATTAGGAAAGTACAGTGGCGAGAACCTGAAATGGGACTAAAGGGTCCCTCAAATTAGGAAAGTACAGTGATATTCATGCACCCAGGCACAAGCTTGTTGAGCTACAGTATCTGGCCATGAGACCAAAATGTACTTTGTCTGATCTTCTATAAATATGTAATTGGGATGAATTAACAACGGAAAAGATTCATCCAAAATAGCAATTTATAACATGAAAAGATTTCAGCAAAGGAAAAAGCACATCCAACCTTGGACAAGCCTCTGACAACTCTGAAACGTACGCATATATCAAAAGCTTTACCAAATGCTTTAACATGCTTTTTCCGATTGATTTATCTGGTTAGCGATATTATTAGAACCGGAATGCTAATTAGGTTTTTCAATCACACTAAAAGAGGCCTATCTTGATGATACACTCCCAATAGTTTGAAGTAATGACCCATAAAAATATAAACATGTTTGGAACTTCCAACGATGCCATCAACTTCCGAATGAGGGTACAGCAAATTTCCCACGGTGCACATAAGGAGAAACAGAGAGTATGAAAAATATTTCCGTGTGTCCCTTTATATGATAGTTTGTAAGGTCTATGACTATATAATAGAAATAAATTTCCATTGAAAAGAAATAAAGAAGTTTTGTATTTTTTCTCTGGTCACAACATATAATTTTATTTTAACATTGGATTGGCATGGCCAATATGACCATAGAAATAGAAATATACATGTGTTTTGTTTTTTGTTTTTCTGATGGAAAAGTGCCCTTTTTCAGAAAGAAATTGCCCTTCAGAAGGTCCCTGCCATTTTAAACATTGAAAACTGATTCTTCAAAGACTGTATATCTGATCTTTTCATTAAAGAAAGTAACATAAATATTGTCAAAGTTGGGGGCCCAACAGCCCTACATATTGGACTTTTTCATACTTAAAAAGCCTTCACCTCTATCTAACTTTGTTTTCCCAGCTTATAATTTGTAACCAGAACCAAAAGGTTTTGTGGTTCCAATTCTTTTTTTCACACGCTGATTAATTTGCAAGTTTGTATTAACTGTCATGTCATTGCATATCATGAAATATTTGTTCCAGGATAAATAGACATACCTATTGACAACTAGCATGTGCACAATAATTAACAACATTATCATAGCAAGTATGATGCAAAACAGACATACGGTTGCTTATGTATCATATTTAAAGAATTTTAGGTTAAGCCCTGCCTACTCATTAATATGCAAGTTCACCACCAAAACCAATAAGGCACATCCACAGATCATGGGTTATCTGTGCATCACATATGACTTGAACCCAGTTTATCGTTATTTAGTTACCGTGATTACAAGCTTTTTTCAGCAAAATCATATTAGGCCCTGCCCGCAATGCACACTAATAAAATTCAACCGTTTTTTATACCATGAACATAATATACACATTAACAAACATCATAACTGTACCAAATATGAAACAAAACATACTGTATGTGGTTGTTATAAAATGAGCATTTAATTATTTTTACATTTAATTTTTTACATTAAGCCCCACCTACTCAATAGTATGCATGACATCACCACCAAATACAACAGGGCACATCTACGGACTATGGGCAATCTGTGTATGATATATGACTTGAATCCAGTTTATCATTCTTTAGATATCGTGTTTACAAGCTCTTTTCAACAAAATCATATTATGCCCCACCCACTATGCATATTAATGAAATTCGAAGATTTTATACTATGAACATGTACCCACTAGCAAACAACATAGCTGTACCAAATATGAAACAAAACATATATACGGTTGTCAAAATATAGGCATTTTAAGATTTTTATATTAAGCCCCGCCTATTCATTAATATGCATGACATCACCACCAAAAACAATAGGGCACATCTACGGATCATGGGCTGTATGTATACCACATATGATATGAATCCACAGTACCGTTCTTGAGATATTGTGTTTACGAGCTGGCCATCCAAACACACATACATACACCCACCCAACTGACGTGCCCTGCCCCATCTTCTTTGTAAAGATTAAAAAATACCCCTTTACAGAGATCAAAACAAAACAAAATGTGTTGTTCAAAACATATTTAAATTCCCTTAATATAATTGATCTTTTTATTGAAGATTGAAGAAAGTTGACGAAATCCTACAAATTTCACTCGTGGAGCGCCTTTAATTGTATTCTGGAAAAACAGGGACCCTTGCCACTGATTCGCTAAAGACTGGGTGTGAATTTGGGCCATCTGGTCTAATTCATACTGATATACAGAGTTAAACTTACTGTATTCTCGGCAAAATAATAATGACTTCTGAATAATTATTTTAGACATTAAATATATCCCGATTCATGACCAATACAATTAGCTAATCATGATCTATAAATCTAAATCCTTCCGATTTCAAGGGCTAACACTATAAATGTTTGTAGATCTTGGTATAAAATTGTTATATTTTACCAAATTTTGGATATCAAAACCAAATATCTTAAATTTTTGAAGCTGAGGGAAAAGTTTCACAATTTTAGGGGAGGGGGTTGACCCCTATAAAGTTACACTGCTGTGCTACATGCTTTGAAAATATCCATCAGATCCTGTGCACCCCAGATTCAAACATCTTCCGTTGCCCCTGTGAATTATTTTGGTGCCTCTGATTGTTTTAAGGTCTATGGATAATTAATATATTTTTCTTTTGAAAAAAATTCAAGAAGTGTTTACTATTTTTATCAAATAATCAAGGGCAGCTGGCATGAAGGGCAAGGGTATACCCTCCTCTCATGATTTGCTAATCAGTTTTTTTTTTGTATTGAATTATATGTATAATTAAAAAGATGTTCAATTCTTCTTCTCCCTCCCCCCTCCCCCCACTATCCAATCATGTTTTCCACCTCCACCTGAAATCTCTTACAGCCGCAAATACCTGTAGGTCATGGCATTTTATTTCCAAATTGGTTTGGTCAGTGGCAGGGCATCCGGATGATTTTCAGTAGTGTGTAAGTTGTGTCAATTTTTGCATATTTTGCCATAATTTTTGACAGCTTGGGTGTTAAATTACC